>PVJH01011236.1:0-70024 GCA_004026705.1 Nesogale talazaci | reverse complement strand
GCAACCATAATAGAGTTACACAGAAGAGACAATTCAAGCAAGTGTTCAACAAAGGTGTAGTATAATACTGATGAATCACACGTCATTCCTTTAGTTCCTGATTATTTCCTCCTACCATGCATGACCCAGTTCTACCTTACAAACCTGACTAGACCAAAGTACACACATTGGTACAGATAAGAGCTCTAGACACATGGCATGCAGGACGGATGAACCTCAGGAACAGTAGAGGGGGTCCTGATATCATGTGACTAAGGGCATGGTCAGGGAGGGGGAAAGTTGAGACAGGGGCACCCATGACAAGATTGGATATATAGCTCCCCACCCCCCATGAAAGAGACAAATAACAGAAATGTGGGTCAAGGTGACAATGGACAGTGTAAGATATGAAATAATAATAACAATATGTAATTGATCAAGGATTCCCAAGGGTGGGGGAGGAAGAAGAAACAAGAGGAGCTTATACGAAGAGCTTAAGGAGAAAATGTTTTGGAAATGATGATGTCTATATGTACAAATATGCTTGATATAATTGATGTATGGAATGTTATGAGCTGCCGCAATAAAGTGACTTAAATTTTTCAAAAACAATGTCTGTCTGAGTGACAGATCATGAACAGCACAACATATAACAGAAGAGGAGGTGTGGAGCCACCCCTTTGGCATTTCTGTCTTTTCCAGAAGCACCCCGGTTCAGGAGATTTGATAAAATGTCTCCTTAGCCAGAACTGGATCTCCTGGCTACTCTCAGATACAAGGAAATATAGGTGTTCTCAGCCTTTATTATAGTAAGAATATTGGAAACAAAGACTGTGATAAAGTATGACAACAACGCCCACTATATGTGTCTATAATTTTTTTAATCATTTTCTTGGAGGCTCATACAACTTTGTTGTTGTTGTTGTTGTTTGTTTGTTTGTTTGTTTTGGCATCACTGCCCTCTGGTGGTGGGAGTAGGAGGCCCAGCCTTTGCTCCTGTGGAGCCACTGCTGGAATTGAACCTCCATTCCAGTGGGCCGCAGTCATGTGCACAACCACTATGCCACCGGGGCTCAGCCCTGTGTCTATAATTGTTTTTCTTTTTATTGCAGAAAACACTCAGGCACCAGTGAGAACATGGTTAATGAGTTATTTCTTTGATCAACCTCCTTTTAACCACCTAGACAGCATTGGTACATATGCACATGAATGTGTTGCACTTTGCATTGTGCTTTGCATTGTGATTATTATTAATACCTGTTTTTCTTTTATGAAATGGACTCCAGGAATGGAAGACAAACATCTTTTATAAAATCATTTTATTTGGGGCTCTTACAGCTTTATCACAATCCATACATATACCCATTGTGTCAAGCACATTTATACATGTGCTGCCATCATTTTCAAAACATTTTTTTCTACTTGAACCCTTGGTATCAGCTCATTTTTTTCCCTTTCCCCACCCTTCTTCCTCAAGACCCTTTGACAATTTATATATGCATATTTTTCCTTGTCTCATACTGACCAATGTCTTCCTTCACCCACTTTTATGTTGTACATTCCCCTGGAAGGGGTTATAGAGAGATCATGTGATCCTTTTCCCCTTGCACCCCCCCCACCTTACCCTTACCCTCCTGATATGGCTACTCAATATTGGTCCAGAAGGGTTTATCTATCCTAGATTCCCTGTTTTTCCACCTCTTATCTGTACCAGTGTACATGTTCTGGTCTGTCCATCTTTGTAAGGTAGAATTGAAGTCATGATAATGGAGAGAAAGAAGCATTAAATCACTAGAGGAAAGTTCTATGCTTCATTGGTGCTACACTGCACCCTGACTGGCTCATACTTCCTTATCTCTTCCTTGTTGCACCTCTGTAAAGGGATGGCCAATTGTCCACAGATGGACTTTGTGTCTCCTCTCTGCACTTCCCCTCATTCACATTGATATGATTTTGTGTAATGAGTCTTTAATGCCTGATAACTGATCATATCAACACCTCATGATCACACAGGCTGGTGTTGTTGCTTTTGAGTTTCTTGGATGCTTGTTTATCCTCAAGCCTTCAAGATTCCAGATACTATGTCTTTTGACAGCTGGGCACCATCAACTTCCTTCACCACATTTGCTTAAGCACCCATTTTGTTTTCAGCTAACCTGTGGAGAAGGTGCGCATAGCAGAATGTCAAATTATTAGAACAAAGTGTTCTTGTGTTGGGGGAGTAGTTGAGTAAAAGCCCAATCCCCTTCTGCTACCTTAATGCTTAATATATAGATATATATACACACATATATTTTCCTATCATATTAAATATATTTATATATGTACATGCCTGTATTTAGAATTCTGTAAATGCCCTTTGCCTCTTAGTTCTTTTTTCTATTTCCTTTCACTTTCCTCTTGCCCTACTATCATGTCTGACTTCCCTTCAGGTTCCAGTAATTTCCCTTGGCTACATTGCCCTTGATCAAGCCCACCAGGCATCCACTGCCCTCTTTGCCAACAATTTTAGATCATTTTTTGTTCCCTAGTCCCTGGGTTGGTTGAACACCACCACCACCACCCCATGCTTTCCCATGCCTCCCCCTTTCCTGTGTCCCCCTGGAACCATTGGTCCCATTGCTTTCTCCTCCAGGTTGTTTATCCTACCTATCTTATATAAATAGACATGCAGAGACAATGATAATCACTAAAACAAGACAGGGCAAAACAAAGCAACAAAAGACTAAAAAAAAAAACACAACAACAAAATGAAAAAAAAAGAGAGAAAAGCCTATAAATTGTTTGTTGACTTTTAGGAGTGTTTTCGGGTCCAGTCTGATGGGGTGCTACACCCTAACCCCGATGTCTATTTTTGGTATTCCCCAGGGACTTCATTGTTTTGCTCCCCTTGTTGCTCGTTGCATAACCTTCGGCCTGATATGGTGGGGTCAGATCGGGCACAATTCCCACACTGTATCTCCAGTGCTGTCCCTGTAGTGCTACGGGTCAGTTAGGGACATCGTGCCTCCTGGTGGAGCCAGCCATATAGTCTTCTCTGCTCATTGGCTGCTCTGAACAGGAATATCATCTTCAGGACTTGGCGGGACAGGACGTGTTTCACTCTCTCTCTTTCCCTCTTGGATTGTTCCTGTGTTCTCTGATCAGATGTGCCCCTGTCTCTGGGCTGTTCATTCTTCTGGGAATGGGGGTGGGGGGGTGGCGGTTGTCCACGTAGTTTGGATTGGGGCTAGCCTCACAGACCTCTCTATTTGTTCCCTGCTTCATGCCAGTATGTTGCATTCACATCTTGTCACACCACGTTGAAGTCTGGTCTCCCTCTCCTGTGAAGATATAAACAATACCCTCCCCTTTGGATGGGTTAATGCCCTGTTCGTGTTCTCTCTCAACTCTCAGTGGACTTCTTTTGTGCTTGAATGACTTTGCTTAGCATAGTTTCCTCCAATTCTTTCCATGTGGCAATGTGTTTCATGCATTCATCACTGCTTTTGGGGGGATGTGTAGTACTCCGTTGTATCTCTATATCACAGTTTATAATCCATTCATCCGTTGATGGAAATTTGGGTTGTTTCCAACACCCTGCAGTTGTGAACTGTGCTGTGATAAACACTGGAGCACAGATGTCTGGTTGCAGTTTGTTGCTTGCCTCTTCTGGGTATATGCCCAGTAGGGGGATTGCTGGGTCATATGGTAGCTCAACTTCCATCTGTTTTATATATTGCCATATCAATTTCCATAGTGACTGTACATACCTACAAGTCCACAAGCAGTGAATGAGCCACAGCCCCTCCCAGCACTTGTTACTTTCTGATTTTTTGAATTGGGCTATCTTTTCGGGTGATGGATTATCTCATAGTTGTTTTAATCTGCATTTCTCTTATAGCTAGTTATCAGGAACATTTCCTCATATGTTTATTGGCCATTCGAATTTCATATGTGAAACTTCTGATCAGGTGCTTTGCCCACATTCTCAGTGGGCAATTAGTTTTTTTATTTTTGTAAACAAGGGGAGTATTATACATTTTAGTAATAAGGCCTTTGTCTGATGTTCCATTGCTAAAGATGTTTTCCCCGTCTATGGGTTCTCCTTATTCTCTTGGTGAATACTTTCAATGTACACAGATGTTTTATCTTCAGTATATCCCACTTGTCAATTTGTACCTTGTCTGTACTTGTGTCCTTCCCTATTTCTGATAGTCTATGTATTCTCTGTGCCAAAGTTATCAGGTTGGTCTCAATTCCCTCATTGATGGCCTTAATAATTTGGGGCTTTACTTCAAGGTCTATGATCCACCTTGAGTTTATTCTTGTGCATGCAGAGAGGTAAGGGTCTTGTTTCATTTTTCTCCAGGTAGATATTCTTTTTTTCCCAGCATCACTTGTGGAAGAGGGCATCTGCTTTCCATTTGATATTTTTGAACCTTATCAAATATCAGTTATATGTATGATGATTTGATTTCCAGGTCTTCAGTTCTTTTCATTTGATCTGATTATCTGTCATTATACCAATACCAAAAAGAATTGACCATTATGGCCATATAATAGGTGCTAAAATCAGGTAAAGCAAGCTCTCCCACTTTGTTCTTCTTTTTGAGGAAGTCTCTGCCAAATCTGGGCTTCTTTCATCTCCATATGAAGTAGATAATCACTTTTTCCAATTGTTTGAAGAAAGATGATGGAATTTGTATTAGGATAGCATTAAACTTATATAGTGCCTTGGGCAGAACTAACATCTTTACTATATTGAGTCTTCTGATCCACTAGCAAGGGATATTCTTCTATTTTTTTGAAATCACTCTTGGTTTCTTATGATAGTGTTCCAATTTTCTTCACATAACTTTTTGTTTTTTTATGCAAGCATATCCCTAGATATTTCAATGTGTGTATGGCTATTGTGGAGGGTACTACCTTTTTGATCCCCACATCCATGGCCTAAGCAAATGAGTATAGATGTCTGATAAACTTCTGTTTGATGATCTTTTTTTTTTTTTTTGGTTTTCTGTTTTGGGGGCATCACTGCCCTCTGGTGGTGCGAGTAGGAGATGTTTGTTGATCTTTTACCCTACCATTCTGCCATATTCCTTTACTGCCTCCAGCACTCCCCTGGTGGGATCTTTGGTATTTTCCACATATGAAATGATATCATCTGCAAATAGTGATAGTTTCACATCTTCCTTCACCAGGAGACTAACTTTTATGTCTTTTCTTTGCCTTATGTTGTAAGCTAGGATTTCCAGTGTGATGTTAAATAAGAGTGGAGACAAGGAACATCTTGTCTGGTCCCCTTTTTCAGTGGGATTGTTTTGTCTATTCTCCACTGACTACCATGTTGGCTTTTCATATATAACTCCTATTATATGGAGGAAGCTTCCTTCCTTTCCTGTCTGTTTGAGTGTTGCTGTTGGCTGTTGGGTGTTGTTGAATGCTTTTTCTGCATCTATTGATACTATCATATGGTTCTTATAATTTTTTTATGTCAATGTGGTGAACAATACTAATGATCTTTCATATGTTGAACCATCCCTGCATCTCTGGTATGAATCCCATTTGGTCATGGTGAATTATTTGTTTTATATGCTTTTGTATTCTATTGACCAGTGTTTCGTTTAGGATTTTTGCATCGATATTCATTAGGAATATTGGTCTATAGTTCTCAATTTCTGTGGGATCCTTGCCAACTTTAGATATCAACAAACATCTTAAACCCTGCATACTACATGTTTATGGCAGTATTGTTAAAACAATAGTTAAACCAATGAAACTATTTCTGAATGATTCTGAATACAGATATTGCATAATATACTGTAGTCTCTCATATATAAAATCGTCAAGTGAATCAATGAAAACATGAAGGAAATAAAATGTACTGGCAAGTTGGTTGTAGTTATGGTTGATTCAGATTATTGAACCAATAAATTATAAGGAAAAAAATAAGAGAGACAGAGAAGAGAGGTCTATCTATAACTGTAAAGTATAGGCCTTATTTGAATTTTGATTTAAATAAACAAGTTGTAATTTTGTCATTTTTTTTCACTATTTTATGGATGAAGAAACTGAAATTCTCAATGTTCACTAAGGATTTTATTAAAGAACTGTTGTCTTAAAGTGTTAAATGTTGTTAATGGTATCAGGGAGGGGGGTATCCCTGCACTCTGGTGGGAGTAGGAGGCCCAACCTTGCTCCTGGAGAGCTGCTGCTGGATTTGAACCACCAACCCAGTGGGCCGCAATCCTTCACACAACCACTGCACCACCGGGGCTCAACCCTGTAATGGTATTTTTAAAGAGTTCATATCTCTTGGTGATTGAGACTGAGATGGTGCAAGATTGGCTTTGAATCGTGGGTTGTTGGAGCTGGATAGTAAACTTATAGCAACTCATCCGACTGGTCTCTCTGCTTTTGTATATATTTGGAATTTTCTATAGTAAGACATTTCAAAGGCTTTTCTAACTCAAAATATTAGTAAACTGTAAACTATCTAATAGTTGCCCTAAATCACTAAGCTAGTGAAAACAAGTCATGTTCTGCTACTCTGAAGGCAAGACTGGAAAGACAAGGTATTAAGTGATATCTAGCCAGTGGCCTTGAAGGAGAAGACTCCTTTTCAAAGGTGGCTACAAGTCAACATCGAGTGCATGGTTAGCAATCCTACACGAAAATCTAATAGCTTGGCAATTGTTTGACTACTCAAGCTCCTTCCACGGATCTGAAAGAATGCAAGGCATTGGGTCACAGATGATGGGGCTGGTCATTTCCATTTTATTAGACATTCCTTCTCCTCTTAAAAAAAATGTTAACCCAGCTCTAAAAGATAGTCTGCCTAAGAGAAAATAAGAATTCTGCTGGCCAAAAGCATTTATTTGTTTGTTTGTTTATTTGTTTGTTTTGGAGTTTCACAGATTTTCATGCAGTTTCCTTTCCAAGGCCAATGAACCTGTCATGACTTAAGCAATCAACGTTTTTCTGGCTTGGGTTAAGGTACCTTATCCCATGCAGAGAATGGATGTGTAGAGAGAAAAGGAAAGACAAACCCCACATCTTTGCCTGCATCCAAGACTGCAAACGGTCATAATGAACCCCTCTGTGTACCATCTGCATTAACAAGGAGAGACATGGGAAACTTCCTGCCCAGAGCAGCAACAGAGCTACCCTCCAGGCTCCAACCAACCCCCAACCAGCCATCACACATGTACTCTCTATCTGGACTGCCTGCCAACACCACACTCAAGGGTTCAGTCAGAATGGGCAGGGCATTCTGTTCACAGGTGGTTTGGTTTCTCCCTTTCCAATTTTTCTAGGCACCTAAACAAATCACAGCACTCTTCTCCACCTCCCTTCTCTCCCCCATCAGTCTGCCAGTGAGATGCAAAATCATGATTGTTTTGCCACCTTAAGTGAGGTTGTTTCCTTTAGAAAAATTTACTCTCCTACAGAGTCTCATAAAAGCAAATGTACTTGCTAAGCTGGCATTGTTGCCAGCTCCACACCAGACCACTGATAACTTTCAGAAGGTAAAGACTGGGCTTATGTCCCCTGAATCATAGAAATATTTTGTCCAAAAGAGTCCTGCTCAAGTTTGTATATTTAATATAAGGCCTTGCACAAATTTGTACAACTTTGCTACAACTCTTGCTTCTACACCAATCCATTCCCATATTTCTATTTATTGTTACTTACTGATGCAAAAGAGTCCTAAGTTCTCAATAGACTGGCATAAGAAATTACATAATTTACATACTGTCCCTTCTTGAAACCCCTGGGATTCCAGCAGCCACAACCTCCCATCTCACTGTATTGTTAGTTGTTCCCAAACTCCCAGTCCATAACAATCCCACTAAAGAATATCTTGAAAATGCCAATAGTGCAGATTCCTGGAAAAGGCTGGAGTGGAGGGTCTATGGAGAAACATGCACACACACCAAGGGGAAAGCTCTAAAGATGGCAGTCTAAGAGAGAGACACCACTCCCAATAGGGAGAGAAAAATAAGGCTGAGCCAAGGCCAATAAAAGACCGTGGCTCAAGGCCGATCCACAGAGGTGTGGCAGCAGAAAGTGTTCTAGAAACCTTTTCCTTAGTCTGGATAATAAACCACAAAGTCATGGACACCAGAAACCTGGCTTTGAATGGAAGTGCCTGTCTGCTAGAGCATAGCAAACTATGGAAAACCCTTACCAACTCCTCCCCGCACTGGAAAGAACCTGCACTTTGGAGTCAGTTAAGCTCGGCTTCTAATCCAGAATCTGCTACTTGCTATTTATATGACTTTGGGCAAATGACTTAAATCTCAGAAACTTCAGTGTGCTTATGGGAAAAATGGAAAGAAGGCCCTCAAATGGTTACTTAGAAGATTAAGAGATCAATTATAAGAAAAAAGCCTACCTCATGGTAGGAGTTTAATAAAAGTCGCTTTCACTCACACACACACACACACACACACACACACACACATACAATGCTTCAGATATCTTTTGATTAACCCAATAATATGAAGTAGTTCAACATTTCAGAAGAGGTCAACTTTTCTTCACTCAAAAATGATGACAAATTAAATAATTACATTAAAATTATATAATTAAATCTGTTAAGCTATCTTCTCCCTGACAGTACTCATGGAAGATTTTCAATAATTGTGCAGCGCATCCAAGAGCTCAGAGGTCTGGGTAAATGTTGGGTTTCTTGGTCTTCTTTTGTCCTTCATTTCACCCCAAGGAAGTGACATCATGCTCATGATATAAGACACAGCCAAGCTACCCAGTCCTCTGTAATAAGGCCAGTTGTTCTGTGTGATCCAGGTAATTATCCACCATG
Source organism: Nesogale talazaci (assembly GCA_004026705.1). Lineage (NCBI taxonomy): Eukaryota > Metazoa > Chordata > Mammalia > Afrosoricida > Tenrecidae > Nesogale > Nesogale talazaci. Next base: position 61,236 of record PVJH01011236.1, on the reverse strand, counting down.
GTTCCAAAGCTTATCTGCCCAGGTCCCATTCCAGCTCACATAAATTAGAATCTTTAAGAGTGGGACGAAGGAAATCGATTTTTTTAATGGAATTGAGTTTGTAGCAGGAACAGTGTGAAAAGCACTTGAGCGAAAGGAGAGACGTACTGAAGATCATTGGTTTGCAAAATTGTATGATGTACTAACGAACACTCTGCTAGACCCATACCTATAAAGTCACAGGGAAGGCAAAGCAGACTGAAAAAGAAGGGAAATATTTCAACTCAGGGCAACCTTACGTATAATTCCTGAGGCTTTTAATAGGAATAAATCAGTAAATTACATTGTTTTCATACAGTAAATAATAGATGGCAATTAAATGAATGAAATTGAGCTACCTATATTAATATAAATATATATTTTCTAAAACACAATGTTGAGTTTTTATTTTAAAAAACTGTTGAATGATGTACACAGACAAATATCTCTTAAATAAAATTTCAAGCTTGAAGCAATGCTACTGTTGTATTGGGGTTTTATAATGTATTGAAAAAGTTTATATTTACCATTAGCCAGCTGGGCTCAGCTGGCCTAAAGCATCATAGTCAGGAGCCAATCAAACATATGCCTTCTTATCACCATCAGACCTAATCAATGACCTTGGATACATCAATGTCATGGGACTTCAGCATCAAGTCCTTTGACTTCTCCTAAGCAAGATTGTGTCAACTGTACTAAGGGGTACCCATAAAAAAACTGAGTCGGTTTTTTTCCCCAAAGCTATGTACCACTATTTTTTTTAAATAAAACTTTGGCTGAGCCCCGGTGGCATAGTGGTTGTGCACAGGACTGTGGCCCACTGGGTTGAAGGTTAATAACCAGCAGCAAGGCTGGGCCTCCTACTCCCACCACCACAGGGCAGTGATGCCCCCAAAAAAATAAATAAATAAAAATAAAGCCTTATCCCCTTAAAGGTACTCTCCATTACACTAAATACTTTTGTCAAATCTGCAATTCCATTCTTGAAAACATTTTTCAAACTCATCAGTTTGGATGGCTGACAGCACCTCCATCATTTTTTCCTTCACCTCTTCTACGTTGTCAAATCCCTGTCCTTTCAGGTCCCTTTGGCAGAAAAAAAAAAAAAAAGAAGTTGCAAGGAGTGAGGTCAGGTGAGTGAGGTGCATGGGCAGAGAGGCAACCTGGTTTTTGACAACTCACGCACTAAGATGGCTGCATCACCAGGTGTATTGTCTCCCCCACTCCTGCCTGCCACAAATCAGACTTCTTTTATCCCTCTCAGCACTGCTATGCAATCTTCTCAGAACCTCTAAATTAGTGCTTTTCAATATTCCTAATGCCACAACCCTTTAATATAGTTCCTTGTGTTGTGGTGACCCCCAACCATAAAATTATTTTCGTTGCTACTTCATAACTGTAATTTTGCTAATGTTATGAATCAATATAAATATCTGATATGCAGAATATATTTTCATTATTACAAATTGAACATCAAACAAGTGATTAATCGCAGAAACAATATACAATTATATATTGTGAAATATTTATTTCTAATGACAAATAAATGAAACTTTGTCTTAAAGCATGGAGTAGCATAGGCAACTGTCTTCACACTGGATATCGTTAAGTGAGCATATCTGCATATGGGTGGACCCGTCTGGAGACCATAAAGGAGCAATGTCTCTGCTACTAAGGCCATCAGTAATGGTCTTAGGTGACCCCTTCAATCCCCAAAGGTGTCACAACCCACAGGTTGAGAACCACTGCTCTAAATAGAAAGCTTTATTAAAGTCTAATTTAATGGAACAAACTCCACATATACTATGTCATGAATCAAACATCTGTTCCGGATGTTGATAGACATCCAAAACCAGGTTTGTCATCAATCAATAGTTCACCTTTTTTGAAATGAGAAAACCACTCATACTCTTAAGTAGGAAACAAATTTTCACGGCCAAATTCTGTTCTCTTAAATCAGCCATCACAAAAAACGAGGCTCGAATGAAACTGTTTTTCTGAGAAAAAAAAATCACTGCAACCACAGAGAACTTTCTCAGGCAATGCCACTAGGTGCACTAACTTGGAGAGAGTTGCTCAATGCTGGCCTAGTGGGAAAAAATGCTTGCTACAAAAGCTCCTCTTCTGAGAGATTGAGACATTGCCGCAGAGAGGAGATAAAGCTTAGTTAGGAATGAAAAATAAAGATAGGCTTTATTGGAAGTAAGAACTTTGGGAAGGGAAAGGACAGCAGAGTAAGGGATAAAAGCATCTTGAGCTCCTGGACGGTTCCGAGGCAAGAGTTAGGCCAGGAAAGTGTTAGGCCACCACACCTGGCAGTGAGCTGGTGGGACATATATAGGACTTGAGTCAAGGATGTATGTACCAATAAGGGGAATGAGGCTTTCTGATGTCCCTGTTGCAGGGTCTGAGTCAGGATATGGTCTGTGAGTACATCTTGTCTCTTGCAGGCCTACTTCCTGGAACACTGAGGGAAGAGGCTGTACGGACCTGGCCCTGAGAGAGAAGCTTTGTGAAATGGCAGAGGCAGGGTTCGCCAGGTTGTTCATCTTCTTGTGAGGCTGGTGCAAAGGAGTGTAAGGGGCTGCCTGATTTGACCCCGACCCAAACATACTCCACCTAACACAATTCTGGTTTGCGAGGGGGCCCCCTCATATATCACAGGTTGTTGATAAATTCTCCAACCTTCATGCCTCATATAATCCAGCTTCTCTAATTATCTGCTCAGCATAAAGATTGAGTAAATATGGTGAGAGGATAGAATCCTGACACCTGACTTCCTTGATTTTAAGCTGGTAGTTCTCAACCTTTCTCATGCAGCAACACTTTCATATAGTTCCTCGTGTTGTGGTGACCCCCAACTGTAAAATTATTTTCCTTGCCACTTTATAGCTATAATTTTGCTACTGTTATAAATCAACCCTTGTGAAAGGGTTGTTCGATCCCCAAAGGGGTCATGACCTATGGTTGAGAACCGCTGTTTTCAAACCATGCAGTATTCCCTAGCAGTTCTAGTCACTCGACTGCTTCTTCATTCATATAGAAGTTTCAAACAAGTACAATTAAGTGTTCTGGAACTCTCACTCTTCTCAAGACTATCCATAGCTTGCAATGATCCACAGAGTTGAATGCCTTGGCATAGTCAATAAGCCACAAGTAAACATCTTGCTGATATGCTCTGCTTTCAGCCACGCTCCATCTGATGTCAGTCAAAATACCCCTTGTTCCATGTCCTCTTCTAAATATGGCCCAAACCTCTGGCAGCTAACTTATCATCAATATACTGCTGCAAGTATTTAATAGTATCACTCAATTTGTTGAATAATATTCAGCAAAGATATACTTGCAAATAATATTGATACTGTTCTATCACTTTATGCTTCCTACATCATTCAATATTTTGTCCAATCTTTGAATATTGCAATTCTAGACTTGAATTTTTTTCTTGAGTTCTTTCCATTTCAGAGATGCTGGGCCCATTGGTTTTCTAACTCTAGGTCTTTGCACATCTCTTTATAATATTTTACTTTGTCTTTAAGAAAAGACATTTTATTTTCAATTCTGACTTCATCTTTTTTCAATTTGCCTTTTCAATTTAATGAAACTTAAAAACAACGTTCAAAGTCTCTTCTCACATGCATTTTGATATTGTCTTTCTTTCTCATCTTTTAAAATGACTTTTTGCCTCTTTCATGAATGATGTTCTTGATGTTATCCCACTGTTCATCAGATCTGTCGTTTGTGTTGAATGTGTCAAATCTGTTCTTAAGATGTTCTCAAAGTTCAGGTGGAATATTCTGAAGGATGCATTTTGGCTCTCATGGACTTGTTTTAATTTTCTTCAGCTTTAATCTGAACAATTGATATAAGCAATTAATAGTCTGTTTCAAGTCAGCCCCCAGCCTGGTTTTAGCTGTTGATAGCGAGCTTCTTCATAGTCCCTTCTCAAAGATGCAGTCCATTTGATTTCTGAGTATTCCACCTGGAGAAGTGCATATGTACATTTCCTGTTTTTGTTGTTTAAAAAGGCACATTCTATGAACAAAGCATTGGTCTTTTATAAGATCTCCAACTTCATTTCTATCACCAAGAGCATATTTTCCAACTCGGGTTCTTTTCTGTTTGTTTCCAACTTTTGCATTCCAATAGCCAATAATAATCAGTGCATCTTGATTTCATGTTTGATCAATATCTCACAAGGGGTATTATGACTGGCATCAGATGAATCGTGACTGAAAGCAGAGCATATCAGCAAGATGTTTACTTGTGTTTTATTGACTGTGCCAAGGCATTCAACTCTGTGGATCATTGCAAGCTATGGATAGTCTTGAGAAGAATGGGAATTCCAGACAGAATTGATAGAATTCTTCAATTTCTTCATCCCTAGTTTTAGTGGTAGTGCATAAAGTGGAATAATAGTTATATTTACTGGATTTTCTTTAAGATGGACAGATATAATCCTATTACAGACAAAACTGTACTTCAAAATGGACTTTGTAATGACCTTTTTGAAGATGAATACGAAGCCATTCCTCTAGAGTGTGCCATTTCCTGCTTAGTAAACCAGGTGATTATCTCATTCAAACTGGTTGATACCAGTTTATGTCAGCTCACTATATGAGATAGTTAAGGTTTAATTGTGCCAACCTGGCCAATAATTAACCCCACTGTAGGATTAATTGAAGAGCAGAGAGGTAAATGGCTTAGTAAACATCACATTTCTAGATCTCAGGTCTCTTGCTACGAGAGGCAGCTGCCTTAACCAATTCCCTGCTTCAAATTGAAAGGTTCACTTCCTGTGAGACACCCCTGAGGAGAAGGCACACGGACCTACCCTGATGCAGCCCTGGGTGCTGGAGCAGCCACGTGGAGACCTCTGCCAATTCTGAAATGCTTACACGCTGATTCCGCTTTCCTCCTGCCGTTGGCGTCATTGCGTGTGTTTTGTAAGACTGAGGAGGACTTTGTAGATTGGTGTCAGACATATGGGCTAATGTTGGACTTCTGGGCTTGGACAGCACTAGCTTGGGATGCTGTCTGAATGTACACTTGCCCTTTATATAAATCGCTGTCTTATGCATATATGAGCTTCTGTGGATTTATTTCTCTAATGTATCCAGACTAACATGCTATATCAGCTCAGTAATTTTGGTGAGCTGAAGATAATACTACTACATATTGTTTATGTGTATACATATTAAATATAGAAAAGATATGAAAATACAGGGGGAAATGACAGCCATAAAAGGCATTCTCAGGACAATTGGAGGAAATTTCATATGCACTGTTATTGTCGCTATTGTCCAGTCACTTCTGAGTCATTTTAGCCCCCAGTACAGCAGAATGGGATGGCTGGTCCTGAGTCACCCTCACAATTATTGCTATGTCTCATCTCATTGTTGCAGCCACTGTGTCAATCTATCTCAGAGAAGGTCCTTGTGTTTTCCCTCTAACCCTCCATTTTACCAACTCTAATGTTCTTTTCCAGGAACTGGTTTCTCCTTTAACATGCCAAATTTTGTGAAATGAAATCCTGCCTTACTCATTTTTAGGAAACTTTCTGGTTGTACTTCTTCCAAGATGTATTTGTTTGTTGTTCTGGCAGTCTGTGGTACTTTCACCAGCACCATACTTCAAATGCACCAATTCTGCTCTACAAGTCTCCACACTACAAGTCTTCTGTATTCATTGTTCAACTTTAGCATGTCTATGAGGTAATGGGAAATAGCATGGCTTGGTCAGGCACAACTGAATTCTCGAAGTGACATCCTCCCTTGTCAGCACTCTAAAGATGTCTTATGCAGCAGATTTGCTCAATATGATATGTCATTTGGTTTCTACATTACTACTTATCTGAACATTAATTATGGAGCCAGGCAAAATGAATATGGACTAAATGATATTAAATTATGGTGTGTTTTTTAATACTTGTATTGGGGGCTCTTACATCTCTTATCACAATCCATACGTTCCTCCAGTATATCAAGCACATCTGAACATATGTTGCCATCACTATTTTCAAAGCATTTGCTTCCCACTTGAGTCCCTGATATCAGCTCCCCCTTTCTTCCCCCTTCCTCCCCTATCCATCCTCACAAACCCTTGATAAGTTATAGATTATTTTTTCCATATCTTAAATCATCCTATGTTGCCCACCACCCACTTTTCCATTATTCATGCCCCTGGGAAGGGATTCTAGATGGATCCTTGTGATCAGTTCCCCCTTCTTCCCCCCCCCCTTCCCCTAATCCTCTGAGTGTTTCTACTCTCCTTGTTGGCCTTGAGGGGTTTACCTATCCTGGATTCCCTGTGTTGTGGGCTCTTATCTGTAGCAGTGGGCAAGCTCTGGTCTAATCCAATTTGTAAGATAGAGTTGAGGTCATGATAGGTCATGAACTAGAGGAAAGTCAATGCTATACTGCACCGTGGTTGGCTTATCTCTTCCATGTGACTCCTCTACGAGGGAATGTCCAATTATCTACAGATGGGCACTGGGTCTCCACTCTATACTCCCCACTCCATTCACCTTGGGCATGGTTTTATTCTGGGTCTTAGATGCCTAATACCTTATCCCATTGACACCTCATGATCACACAGGGTGGTGTGCTTCTTCCATGTGAGCTTTATTGCTTCTCAGCTAGATGACTGCCTGTTAATTTTCAAACCTTTAAGACTCCAGATGCTATATCTCTTGACAGTCAGGCACCATCAGTTTCTTCATCACATTTGCTTATGTATCCATTTTGTTTTCAGCAATTGTGTCAGGAAGGTGAGCATCATAGAAGGCTGGATTGTTAGAACAAAGTGTTCTTGTGTTAAAGGAGTACTTGAGTTGAGACCCAACGCAACCTTATTTCTTAACATGCAGATATAAGTACATAGTTATATATATACACATATGTACCTGACTGTATTTAGACTCTCTTATGGTTTATTTTTTTAATAGATGATGCTTTCATTGTAATTTCTGTAGGAAATAAGCCCAAGTCTTAGGAGAGATGCACACTAAAAGTTAATGTTGTTTACAGCTTACTTCCAAATGGTATAACAAAATATACAAACACACATACTTAAACTACACAAATTCATTTTCAAGCTTGGCAAACAAAAATGGCAGAGGAGACTCTAAGTGGCAGCCTGAGATAACGACCGCAATGATCTTTGCTAGGGGACTTGCAGATGAAAGTTGATGTTTCCAGACCCAAAATCCCCAGTAGGAGAGTGAAAGCCAGAGTCCCCAGGCCTGTTTCTCTGTTCTACCCTACGCATGGATGATTTCTACTACCTGCAGGACCAATCTGTTCTCTCAGCACACTTAGCCTCCTGCCATTCTAGCTCTGATAAGCAGGACAAAATTTGTCTGTTTCTTTGTCTGTATCCCCCACCAGCTCATGAGGACAGGGACCATGACTGTCTTTCTCCGTTGTCCTTCCAAACCCTAATACAATTCCTGTCCCTTCATAAGTGCTTGATAAATGTCTGTGTAATGAATTAATTATGGTCATCTTCCAAGAGAAAAATGCCCCCTCTTTACTCCTTATCTAACCAACCATGCTACAAGACACAAAAAGACACCATAAATGTGCTCCACACCATTGACTTCAGGCCCACAAGGATTTGTTAAAGTGCTGTATACATTGGAGTCCTAATTTAAGCTGACACAATCATCAGTTACTGTGCAAAAGTGTTTTTCCTGTAGAAAATTCGACATGGAATGGTTTGCCTGATCTAAATGTTTTACTTCCCAGTTTGTTTTTTAAAAAAATTCACCATTTCTCTGATGATCTAAAAGGGTCTGGGGCAGATCGCCCAGCATCTTCCATTCAATTAAAAATGAAAATAACTAGCTCTTTATTCCTTAAGTCAGCCCTTAGTAACCAGAAGCCTTCCCCACGTACTGGCATAGACAGATGCATGTGTGTTCATGCTCACTCACTTATGCTGTGTTAAGCCAGGTTGACTAGAGAAATAAATCTAGTGATACTGACATGTGTATAAGAAAGAACTTTACAGTAAGGAGTAATTGGATATTATGAAACATACCAACCCATCCAAATCAAGTCCATAATTCCAATACTGATGCATAGTTCCAATACCAGTCCATCAATCCCTCTTCAGACTAGGGCAGCCACAAGCAATCATGCAAAATGCAGGAAGATCACAAGTGAAAAGTCTTGTGGATACAATGGCTGGTGGATGCATCTCCCCAGCTTGTGTAGTTCTCCATGTGGCATTAACAAGAAGGGGGGAGCATGGGGCAGGAGAGGGGGGTGTTTACCAGGATCCTCATTATGAGAAGGTTCTCTCATACCCTCAAGGAAGCATCATCAGGTTGTGACCTATTTGACAAGCTAGACTCCACCCCTTCACTTCTATATCTTCGAGTTGAAAAGAAATCATGCCAAGAAATCTGGAAGACAACTAGCCAGCCAACTGACTGAAAAGATCTGTATTGTACCCCCTCCAAAGAAAGATGTCCCAGTAGAATGCAGAGATTATAAAACTCTATCACATGCTAGGCAATTTTACTGAACATTACTTGTCAGCGATTGCAGCTGTCCATCAACAGAGAGGTGCCAGAAAATGAAGAGAGAGTCAGAGAAGGAAGTAGAACCACGACTGTCATTGCTCATGTCAAATGGACCTTAGCTGAAAGCACATGAGCAGTTGAAGTTATCAAGGATTTTTATCTTGCTTGGCTCCTCAGTTAATACTCATGGAAGCAGTAGTCAAGAAATAAGGCAACATATTACATAGGGTAGGTGCTTCAGAAGACATATTACATTGGGTAGGTGCTGCAGAAGACATCTTTAAAATGTCACATTGAGGACAAAAGTATGCCCAATCCAAATCATGGTATTTTCAATGGCCTCATATGCACACAAAAATTGGTCTTGAATAAGGAAGACCAAAGAAGATTTTATCCAGTTGAATTATGGTGTTAGAAAAAATATTGAAAATACCTTGGACTGTCAGAAGGACAAACAATCTATCTTGAAGGAGAATAGCCAGAATGATTCTTAGAAGCCTGAGTGGCAAGACTTTGTGTCACATTGGACATGTCATCAGGAGAGACCAGTCCCTGGAGAAGGATATTGTGCTTGGAAAAGGGAGGGTCAACAAACAGAGGGAGATTCTCCATGGGATGGAATTACACAGTGGCTGCAGCAAGAGGCTCGAGCATAACAATGGAGAAGAGGGTGCAGGAGCAGGCAGTGTTTCTTCGTGCTGTCACTGGGTGTCACCTCAAGTGCTGGGGTGGAAGGAAGTCAGAAAGAAAAAGTCATTGCCTCCACAACACTGAGTTTCAGTCATGGTAGAGGATTGATTTGGAAGAGATACATTGTGATGAATGTCATTGAACTGTGTGTGTAAATATTGTTACACTGGGAAATGTTCTACTACATATGTATGTTTGCTAGAATGAAATGTTTTGAAAAGTGAGTTTCCTACAACCCTCGTTCACCATCAGGTGTCCCCTGGAATTTTGGCTGTGTTTGAGAAGCTAAGAGAGTGACTGTGAAGGCCAGTGGGGCTGTCTGGGAAGTTATTTCCAGAGAAGAAGCAAGTGGTAAGTGAAATTCACATAAAGCATTATCAGGTGAGTAAATATGAGGACTTTATTCCAGCAATAAACTAATATTCTCACAAAGTATTGAAAGACAAAATAAGCAAGAGAAACAAGTAAAACCACATGCTTCAAAAAATGAGCTGTAAGATTCAGGGAGGCAGATGGTACTGGAGCTTAATAAGCCAGACCTCCTTATCTCAGATAGAACAACCATTCCTTAATGAAATCCATACAAGAGTAGAATTTATTGTGTGAGAAAAATATTATTAAGAATTATTTTGGGGGCTGAGCCCCGGTGGCGTAGTGGTTGTGCGCGGGACTGTGGCCCACTGGGACGGAGGTTCAATTCCAGCCGTGGGGCTGGGCCTCCTACTCCCACCACCAGAGAGCTGTGATGCCCCCCCCCCAAAAAAAGAATTATTTTTGGAAATTATATGTTTAAATGTATAATCACTCAATACGTTATCTTTTATGCTAACACGGATTTTCATCAATCCATTTGGTTGGAAATATGGAACACCTCTAACTTCACTGTTCTGTCTCGGGATCTATCAGCAAAATACCAACATTGCCCCCCTTCCCCCGAAATCCTGGTGTTTCCTAAAATTTTATTTTGATGATTTGGTCTTGGGAAATGGATATTATGTATTTAATCTACTCCTTAAATAATTCAACCGCAAATGAATCCTCTTAAAAGTTAAAAATGTATAGGTGTCTTTTTTTAATTTAAAAATGTAAGTATGTAAGTGCTACCCAATTAATAAAAATACTTGATCTAACCTGTGTTTTCCAATAAATCTTCATGGAAATATTTATAAAGCTCATGTCCTGAAAATTTTTAAAATAAATATTCTAAGTATCCTTAATTAAAATTATGGCATGCTTTTCTCAGGAAGTAACTTTTTGAATTAATTACATCCTCTAAATCAAAACGAAATAAAAATTTTTTTCTTATTTTAAAAGCAGACATTTGAGCATAAGCTACAACAGCAGCAATGTTTTGAAAGGATATTGGTTCTAAAGAAGTTTCCTCTATAGCAACCTGTGGCCTACCCACGAACCTTAATTAGTTTGAGAGATCATGATATAGACCCTCTTCAAACTGCATAGGAGTGGTAGCTCTCGGTAGAGAAATAGAGCGAGCCTTTGTACCTGGTAATTTAAGGAGCAGCAACAGGCTAATATGTAGACAAGAGAGGGTGTAGCATGTGGTGTGGTTCTCAGCAGAGCAGCAGGCCTCTAATGAGGCCCAGGAGTGGATAGCAGCTGGTAAACTCGAGGCTCAAAATAGGAGGCTCCGAGGGCCATTATTTGATAACAAAAGACTGCAAATTGCTCAAAGGCCTGAGTAGGCAATGAGAATATGTTCATATGGTGAGCCAGTATATAAATTTTCAAAACAAATATTACAATATATAAATTTACATTGCAATGAGAATCAGAAGAATCACGTGATTCTGGACATTTTGGTAAGAATGAGGACAAAATTGGCTATTAAATTTTGTATCAGAAAATTGCCACCTGCTCTTCTGTCTGCTGTGGAGTGCCTCGACTAAACCATGCAGTATAGATGGTGAACTATCTGGGAAACCACGCCACAGACTCTGTCTGCAACTTCAGATGACTCACAGAGCACAATATGCTTTATAGAGTATTCGGAAATTGATAGGATTCATGGCTGATGAAATTATTTCCCAGTTACCCAATAAGAAGTAAATAATACCACACCATATAAGCCACAAGAAAAGCAGAAGGCAGAGACAGACCCCTATCTTAGGTATTGATACAATGTAAATCGTGACTCACCACATATCTTCTGCATTGTGCACAGTTTGCTTTTGAACAGCAAACATTAGCATCAATAGTTTTATGACAGAGTGGCCACAAATGAGTATTTCCAAAGGAAAGACATCATATAAATTTCATTATGGTTAGATATTGAACTTCTTCACTTGCCATTTCCTAGCAATCTTCCACATCATTGCAGAAGCTGCTTTGTTCACGTTTATATCTCTTGAGAAAACATGTTTAAATTATAAATAAAAACAAAAACAATTGCCATGGAATAAAGGCCGACTCCTGGTGACACCATGGGACAGGGAAGAATTGATCTTTAGGGTTTCTGAGATGATAGATCTTTACAGGACTAGATGGACTCAGCTTTCTACCATGGAGGATTTGTACCACCAAAGCTGTGGTTAACAGCCCCATGCTTATCCTACTATAACACACACACACACACAGCTCACTGCCATCAAGTGTGGTATGCTCTCTCATGGCAAGCTCCTGTGGATTTCTGAAACTGTTGCTGCTTACAGTAGAAAATCCATCCTTTCTCCAGCAGATCTGGTGGTTTCCAACTGTCCACCATGCCAATTATAGCCAAATGAGGATTTCTTTTTTTTTAATAAGATCATTTTATTGAGGGCTCTTACAACTCTTTTAACAACCCACACATCAATTGTATCAAGCATATTCGTACATAAGTTGCCATCATTCTTTTCCAGACATTTACTTTCTAGTGAACATTTGGTATCAGCTCCTCTTCCCCCGGCCCACCTGCGTGACCACTTGACAAATTATAAATTATTATTATTTTCATATCTTACACTGAGTGCTGCCTCCCTTCCATCATGATCTCTGCTGCTTTTCCCCCTGGAGGGGTGTGTGTGGTTAGGCGTCAATCATTGCGATCAGTTCACCCTTCCTACCCTCCTCTTCTCACCTACCCACTTCCCTTCTGGTATTGCTATTCCTATTCCTGTTCCTGGATGCCATGAGCTCTTATCTTTTGGGGGGAGCATGACTGCTCTCTGGTGGTCGTGGGAGCTACCCACCCTTGCTCCTGGAGAGCCGCTGCTGGATTTGAATCGCCAAGCCTATGGGCCGCAGTTCCGCACTCAACCACTATGCCATCGGGGCTCAGCCCGAGCTCTTATCTCTTGTCTACACCTGTGCGCATGCTCTCATCTGCTCCAAAGTGCGAAGCAGCACTGGGATCATGATAGTAAGGGATGAGGAAGCCTCAAGGAACCAGAGGAATATTGTGTGTTTCTTCAGCATTTTACCATGCCCTGGTTGACTCATCCCTTTCCTGTGATCCCTCTGGAGGGGATGTCCCATTTTCTACATATGGGCTGATGCTCTGACCACCCTTGTTCTCAACAAAATGAGTTTGTTTGTTATGGATCTTCTGATGCCTGTGACCTGATCCCAATGACACTTCATGGTTCCACTGGCTGATGTGCTTATTCCATGTGGGCTCTGTTGCTTTCCAGCTTGATGGCTGTTTGTTTTTTTTCAAGCCTTTAAGACCCCAGATACTATATCTCTTAATAGCTGGGCACCACCAGTTTTTTTTTCACCACATTTGCTTATGCACACATTTCAGTGATGATTTCTTAAATCATAGATAAAGAGCCCTAAAATAAGAAGTAATTATTCTGTGTGTGCTCTTTTCACTGAAAGACTCTATAGATACTCAAGAAAGACTCAGACTTGAAAACAAAAGTTACAGCTCATGGTCCTCCCATTATTGCCAGAATTGCTCATTGAATTTTCATGGTTCTGAAAATAAAAAATAAAAATCCTCATCAAATCAATTTCAATGTATGATGACTGCATTTGTGTATCAGTAGAAGTGCTCTGTAGATTTTTTTCAGTGAAAATACATTGCCAGGCCTTTCTGCTGGACTTGAGCCTCCGATACTTGGGTTAGTGTCTAATTATGTTAGCCATTTTCATGATCTAGGAACTCCTCACACAAGAACTTAGCGGGATTTAGAACTAAGTTCTATAAGAACTTTTAAGAAACACCTGTAGAAAAAAATTTTTTTAATTAAAAAAAAAAGAAACACCTGTAGATCTTGTGAAAATGGAGGTTCTAATTCAGTTTGTTTCAAAAGTAAAGGGATTTTCACAGGAGAATTCTCAAAGGAGAATGAATCACAACAAACTGGTGTGATGCCCTATTGTTAATTCCCAACAACTCAAATAATACACATGTATAGCTGCAGGCTTCAAATTTGGGGGCACCATAACTAAAACTTGGTAACTTATGATATGAGGCTACGCTTGGCTCTCATTTCTCCATATCTAGCTCTTCACCAAGTTTTTCCAATCCTTCATCTACCTGTGCTCAGCCCACCACGTCAGCTCTGATCAATCCCACCTGGCATTTCCATCTTGCCCACTATATGCAAATCTTCCGTGCATCAAGCACTGAGCGCTTTACTAGATCTCTCTTTGACCAGGATCCTAGAGTGACTTCTTATTTCCTGGAATCTGTCTAATGTTGAAGTTTTCTATCAGTTCTTCCCAAGCTGGCACTTGTCTGAACTTTCCTCCACCAAGTGGCCATGGCCCGGCAAGCACTACTTCTCCCAGTAGGCAGAAGCCCTTTACCCCTGCTGCTCACAGATTCTCTTCATACTTTTACTCTCCTGCAATTACTTCACCGTGGTTGCACCCATGTCTAATACTCAAACTTAAGTGTAGGTAGAAAATTGATTTTCTGCTTTGGAATCAAGTTATGTAAAAGGTATCTATTAGGGGCATTGAATAAATAAGGTACATTATTAATCAAGGCTTGCTAGCTCCAGTCCTTGACTGAGACTTTGCCTTTTCACCACTAATGCTGCTGAATCAGATCCTCAGGTGATTGTTATGCAGACCTAAGTTGTACAAGACTCTTTAAACTCACCTGAGGATCTTGTTAAAAATGAAGCTTCTGACCCGGTTTATCTAGAATGGCAAGGAATTATCACTGGAGGAATGAAGTATAACAAACCAGTTTGAGGTCCTCCTCTTAATTCCCAGTGATCCAAATACATGCACTTGGAAGATAAAAATAAACTCACATCCTATGGCAGATACAATTTTAACATTGCTTCCTATATTGGGGATGATTCATGTAGTAGTTACTGTCCACTAAAGAAGAGAATTAGGGGCTGAGCCCCGGAGGCATTGTGGTTGTGCACAGGACTGCAGCCCACTGGGATGGAGGTTCGATTCCAGCTCACAGGAGCAAAGGCTGGGCCTCCTACTCCCACCACCAGAGGGCAGTGATGCCTAAAAAAAGAGAGAGAATTAGGTTGGATGAACAATGGCAGGTTTTTTTATCTCATCCAATACCCACCACACAATCACTTTCCCTCACTCTCTCTCTCCCTCTGGCCCCAGCAAGGTTGCGACTCATTAAGCCATATTCACTGTTCACAATGTTGTCTGCAACATTTTCACTAAAAAGTGTTTCATCATTCCTTAGTGAATAGGGGAAGGAGTCCATCAACAGAAAATCTGGACACCAGGATGCCTAGTAAACAGAAGAGAAAGATGTGTGCTTCCACCTTCCTGCCAGGCAGCGACTCTCTTAACTCCAGCTAGACCTTAGTGTCTGTGAGTGATCATGAAGAAGGATCCTGAAGTAAGAACAGTTTCTATAAATTCCATAAATAGCAGGCTGATTTTTCCAAGTCAGAATTTTCCCCTGTATTAATTTATAATTGCTAAGACACCTTTTTGTCTATAATTCATGTCATAAGAAAGGCATAGTCCCAGGCTCTGATAAAAGGCCCCTTATTTCTGGTTTGCTTTAGCAAATGACTGTGCGGAAAATGGGTACAGAGACAGAGCATAAACATAAGCAAATATGTCCCTTGGCTGCCAGTCCCCTCTCAAAGTCATCTCAAAGTCAGCCCCACCCTCCCTTCTCCTTCATGCCTACCCCATCGGTGTCTGCTACATTTCAACTGACAGCAACCTGAAAGAACAAAGTAGAACTGCCTGGGTGCAGGGGACACAGGAAGGCCATGAATATTTATAGAACCAGACGACTACTTCTTTCTTCGATGAAGCAGCTGTGCGTTCAAAACACTGACTTGGAGGTCAGCAGCTAGAAGCTTTAGTTACTGTACCAGTACCCCCTCCCTCTTCAAAACCCGATAAGCTGAGCAATCTCCAGTGTATGGTACTCATTCAATTACAATGCTCATTCAACTTTATTGTGGATCATAATGAAAATATCCACCTCGGGCTGGAAAAGTCGTTTAGTAGGAGGTGAGTGAATAGGAACCACTTCACGGGGGCCAACTGGAACACCAGGCAGCCACAGTTGGTTGCCCTAAAGGTTGGTCATTCATCACAAACTGCTGTCAGTGAACTTCGAGTGAAATTACCTAGTAGCCTCTATGCTACATTGTATATACCTTTTCTACTTACAGATAAAGTCTTTGATTAAAATAGTTTTCAGATTTGAAAGTGACAAAAGTTGGCTCTGTGCAGGAAAATTGTTTGATTTTTATGTCAGTAAACTGCTTTAACAGAGAAACAATTTTCTAAGGTTGACTTGTTGAGGGATGGTCTTCATTTATATTCATAATTTTACTAGAAAATGAGAACATCTTCTACGATGAGTCTGGGTGCTCAGACTCCACTTACATTTGGCTTAGTGATTTACCTGCTGGCCTGTGAACCCTAAGATCAGTGGTTCAAAACCAACAGCCGCTCCTCAGGAGAAAGATGAGGCTTTCTACTCCCACGAAGAGTTTCAGCCTTGGAAAGCTTGACCTACAGGGTCATGGTGAGTCAGAATCAAGGTATTTTGGATTGAGGTGTTTGGAAGCATACTCCTATTCATGTACTAGTTAGCCATCTTTATAGTACACAAGTACTTTTTCTATTTCTTTCTTCCCTTCTGGGTATGAAGTTCCAAGCGGAGATGGGGACAAAAATCTCCTCTGATTCATTAGTCACCATATGCCTAGCCCTGAAACAGTTCCATCCTACCAAAAAGTATGCATTTGTGAAATACATGACAAATGGTCACATGGTGTAAGTAACAGATTATGGAAAGCCCTCAGGGTTCTCATCTGTGTCCAACATGCATCTGAGACCAGGTTGTCCCATATTTTTTCCTCTCAGGAGCTAGTGAAACTAATCGCTCACAATAAATATGCCTATTTAAATGTAAAACTCATTGCCATTGAGTCAATTCCAAACTCACAGGAACCCTATATATGGTTTTCCAGGCTTTATAAATCCTTCTGGAAGCAGACAGTCTAATCTGTCTCTTATGGAATAGCTAATGGGTTTGAACTGTCCACCTTTGAGTTAGCAATTCAGTGTTTACCTTATAGTACCACAAGGCAGTTTATTCTGTTATAAAATAAATGTACAGGAAATCATTGGGGGGGGTGCAGTGGGAGGGAATTCCGAGAGACTGGGAAACTCATCAGTACTCCTTCAACTTTCCATATAATAATATTTTTTATTTTAAATCACACAATTGTTTTCCTCCCTCATGCCCTTGAGTCCTCTCATTGTTGTTAGATGGTACAGAGACTATTCCCACTCATAGTGACTCTGTGTACAGCATACAAGACACTGCCCAGTCTTGAGAAGTCCTCCCAGACATTGTTCTGTTGGAGATACAGCTACAGCCTCTGTATTAATCCATCTCATGAAAGGTCTTCCTCTCTTTTGCTTCCCTGCTACTTTACAAAGCATGATGTACTTTCCCGGCATTTGATCTCTCCTGATAGCAGGTCCACAGGACGTGAGCCCAAACCTCACCATCCTGGCTCCGAAGGAGCATTCTGGTTGTACTTCTTCGAGACAGAGCTGTTTGCTCTTTGGGCAGTACATGAGATTTTCGATATTCTTCTCCAGCACCACAATTCAAATGCATTAATTCTGATTTCATTATCTTTATTCTGTGTCCAAATTCCCCATTGGAAATACCAAGGTCGGGCACATTTTGGTGCTCAAAGTGATCTCCCGGATCTTCCAGACTTTAAAGAGCTGATTTTCCCTGTGCAAGGCATCATTTGCTTTCTTAGCTATTGCATCCATGTGCGTTGATTGTGGCTTTAAGCAGGAGTTTATCCCTGATCAAGCCTCTCCTTTGTCGACTTCTCGTGATGCTACTGGCTCAGTTGGAGGAGTTTTGTTTTCTTGGCACTGAGCTGTAATCTGTATTGCAGGCTGCAAACCTGGATCTTCACCAGTAATTGCTTGAAGTCCTCCTCACTTTCAGAAAGCAAGGTGGTATCATTTGCATATCTCAGGCTGTTAATAAGCCTTCTTCTAATCCTGATGCCTCGTTCTTCTTCATAGAGTTCAGGTTCTTAGATTATTTATTCAGCATATAGATTGAATAGGTATGGTGAAAGGATACCACCCTGACTGACACACACCTTTGCAGAGATTAAACAACTCAACGTTCCCTTGTTCTGTTGGAATGACTGCCTCCGGGTTCATGTATGGACTTCACATCAGCACAATGGAATATACTGGAATTCCCATTCTTCTCGATGCTATCCATAATTTTTTTAGGGTCCATCCACAGAATTGAATGCCTTGGCACAATTAAGAAAACATAGGATCCATCAGACATCTGCATCTCATTCCACGTCCTTTTCTGAATCCCACTTGAATATCTGGTTCCTACCTGCTGTTGCATTACTACAACCATTATTGAATGATCTTCAACAAAACTTTCCTTGAAAGAGCCATTTCTTTCACTGTTTAATAATTTCTCCATTTGTTCAGGTCACCTTTCTTTGGAATGACTCTCTCTAGTCTGCTGACTGAGTGGCTGTCTCTCAAATTTCTTGACACAGGTGAGGTAGTATTTCCAGTTGTTTCACCGACTTGTTGAAACATTTCTGTTGCCTGTCTGCAAGTTCTGGCACTTTGCTTTTCACTAATACCTTCAGTGATGCTCAGACATCCTCCACTGTTAATCAGATGTACTCCCTGAATTCTAACAAAAATAAACCTTTCCTGCCATCCTTGAGAAAATCATCCCACCATAATGAACTTTATGTATGAATAGGATACAAGAATTTATCTCTTCATCTTCTTTGGCCTCAAATTTTAAAAAAAATTAACACATTTAGTCCACACCTTCCCATGTCTATAAATATTTCCTCTGCCTGAAAAGCCTGCTTTTAACATCATGTGCCTCTAATTATTTTCCACTTGCTATTCAAGACATATACTAGGTCACTTCCTCCAGGAAGCCTTCCCTGTCTGCGCTTGCCTGGACATGGCAACTCTCCCTATGCCTCCCATAGAATAGCATTGGGCTACCTTCATCATCACACATCACATTACATCTAAGATTTCCTTGTCTATTTCTTCATAGGCAGGGATAGAGTCTTACTCATAATTTCCTCAGCTCCTAATGCAATCCTGGATAAAGAGAAGGTGCTTGATATCTATGATAAACTGATTGGAATCAACAGTCCTTACTTGTGCAGAGCAAAGATGATTCCATAACCAATGCTTTAACTAGAAAAGTACATAGTCTAACAGGGAGACCCCCAAAAGTCCTGAAAGTCTCATATGGACAGCGGGCTTCTGAACAGGCCAAAAAATGAAAGAGAGAGGGCCCTTAGCTTTTTATCTCATCAAAATCATATTAATAAACTGAATAGACTGAAAATAAAAACCAGTTCAGAGAACTGTTGAGATAATAAGAGATTAATGAGGGGTTTATATGGAACAAAATGATTGTGATGGATTAAATTTCTTAATGTCTACCCAAATCTGGAATTTCCATGAAATGATTGGGTGGGATTATGTAAATAGGGCATATGTAACACACACACATGCACTCAACTATAAGGCTGAGCCGTCATTGAAGCAGGAAGAGAGAGAGAGAAATCCAAAGACCTTGGAAGAGCACACCCAAAATATCTGCCTGAAGTCATAGAGATTCCCATGCTCACATACACCAGAGAAGAGAGCATCACCAAAGCTGTGGGGTGCCTTCTTCTCATGTGACCTGAGACCATGAGAAAGAGCATCAGGTGGGCTGGCTTCCTGGCCCATAGAAGCAAAGCAAAGGGACCATGTGGCTAAGAGACTAAGTAGAGAGAGATTTGGTTACCATGTGACTAAGATTCTGAAGATGTGAGAAAGTCTTGGCTTCTGGCTGAGCAAATGTGTTACATCAGAACTGAAACCTTACTGTTTGCTGATCCTGACTTATGGTAACCTATTATCTTTCCTAATAAATCCCCTTGATTGTATGGCTGAGTTCTGTGTGGCCATTGCAACAAATTATCTATTGAACCCAGCATAGAAGTAGCGTGCCATGGGAGGGATGGTTGATGGCAGAAGAGGTAAAGAAGACTAGAGCATGGAAGCATGTCTGACCCCTGCCTCATGTGGTAAGACAGAGGAGATCAGATGGTGTCCACCACGATATTTATTGTAATGGTTGCTTTGATTACATAATTAACTTGTCAGAAAGGACACTTACACTTAGCAAAAACAATCTCTGGATTTAATGAGCCACAGTAAAATAATGTGGGATCCAAATGGTCAACCACAGTGCCAAAGTTTATCACTAATTCTCCATTTGAAAGACCTGAACTGCCTGGAGAGATGGAGTATCCGACTTTTGGTTTATCCACCATGATCTTTAAATACAGCTAGATTCACATTCCTACTTTGGCATAACATGAATAAAATAATCCTTCAAGAGAATTCAAAACACTGAGCCTCATGATGTCGAATAAGACAAAATAAATAGGACTGAACCCTGGTGGTGTAAGTGGTTGAGTGTGGGACTGTGGCCCACGGGCTTAGCCATTCAAATCCAGCGGCGGCTCTCAGGAGCAGCTCCCACGACCACCAGAAGGCAGTGGTGCCAAAAAAAGACAACATAAATAGGAAATAATGTGAAATATTTATTCCCTTTGTATATTACATGACTATGAACTCCTTTTGCTAAGTATTAGTACCTAGAACAAAGAAGAAAATATGTTTGCTTGTGTTTTATGGATTATTCAAAGGCATTCAATGATGTGGATCATAACAAACTATGGAGAATATTGTGAAGAAAGAAAACTACTCCAGAACACTTCATTATGTCATGCTAAATCTATACATAGACCAAGAGGCAGTCTAGTGAACAAAGCAAAGAGATACTAAACGGTTTAAAATCAGTAAATGTGTGCACTCGAGGTGCGTTCTTTCACAAAACTTATTCACTCTGCATGCTAAGCAAACAATCTGAGAATCAAAGTGGCATGAAGAAGAATGTGACGGCAAGGTTGGAGAAAGGTTCATTAACAACCTGAAATATGCAGATGAAATAACCTCACTTGCTGAAAGCAAAGAAGATTTGAAGCACTACAGCCTCCTGTATGTAGCACACCTCAATGTAAAAAAAAAAAAAAAAAAAGCAAAAATCACTGACAATAGCCTATTAAAGCACAATCATCCGGACTAACCTAACTCAAGCCCTATCTCAATCACACCACTACTTCCCTATGTCTCATGCCAGTCTTTGTGAACTTTTTCTAATTGTCTGTATTGCTCAAAGACAGAGATGTTCTGTGATGCTGTCAAGACAAGTTTACCGGAAGCCTATTGGGACAATCCTTTCTGAAGGGTTCTTCTTGTTTTCATAATTCTATAGGGAGTTCTTAACAGATATCATAACATTCCACAGTTTAATCACATCAAGCAGTATTATACAATTCCTACCACAATCTGTTTCAAAAACATTTTCTTTCCTGAAAGTTTCTTCAGATATGGAGGAAGATTGTTTGAGTATCAAAATGCCCATTTTTTTCTAATTGTTATAGCCAATATTTACATGTTCCAATTATCCTGTGACTTCAGGAAGTCCAAGCCCCTGGGGAGGCTAGTCCAGGTGTTGTGAGGTAGCAAGGAAGTCTACAACATCCCTCTAGTTCCTGAAGGCTTCCTCCCCTCAACTATCATGGTCCCAACTCTACCTTACGAATCCAGCTGGAGTGAAGAAGGTACACTGGTAGAGAGGGGAGCTGGAGATATGGGGAACCCGGGACAGATGAGTCCCTTGGGGCCAGTGGTGAGATTGGAGTTACCTGATGGGTGGAGAGAAGGTGGGGTAGAGAGACGGAACCAACCACAAGGATCTACACACAACAACAGGTGTCGGAGGAGTGGGCTAGGGAGATGTCAGGCAGTATTATATGACAGAATAATGATAAGTTATAAAGTATTAAGGGTTATGGGGGAAGGGGAAGCAGGGGCAGAAGGGAAAGGAGGGGAAGCTGCTATCGAGTGCTCAAGTGGAAAAGCGGATATTTGGAGAATGATAATGGCAGCAGACATGAGAAAGTGCTTGGCACAGTATATGTATTTATGTAGTGTGAAAAACGATGTGCAAGCCCCCAATAGAATGATTTTAATTTTAAAATTTTTTTTCTGATTTTTCAGAACAGAAAGATGCCTAAGGGGACAAGACCAGAGGTATTGGGTGGATGGGGTAATCTTTACCATTGAAACTCTCCTTGAGTGGTTGTGCACGGGACTGCAGCCCACTGGGTTGGAGGTTCAAATCCAGCAGTGCTCTCCAGGAGCAAGGCTGGACCTCCTACTGCCACCACCATGGGGCAGTAATGCCCCCCCAAAAAAAAAACAAAAACAAAACTCTCCTTGGAAGAAATGAGCTGATAGTATGTAACTGTCCTTCTCTCTACTTAACAGAGAAGTATTCATCTGCTCTGTCGGGACCCCTGCTAGACTTGTTTCCATCTGTGTGTGTCTCTCTCTCTCTATCTATCTATCTATCTCTCTCTCTCTCTCTCTTTCTCTCCCTCCCTCCCTCCCTCTCTTTGACATTTATCTAATATGATAGGCGAGATAAGCAATCTTACCGGAAAGAGCAACTGGACCAATGGTTGGGGGGTGAGGGGGTGGTGCCCAGAAACTCTGCCACCAAACTTTTTTATCTACTTGAATATGACTCCTAGGGTCACAGTGATTGAAGTGCTCAGTTACCACCAAAAAGTCTGTGGTCCAAACCAGCAAGCCTGTGCCGCAGGACAACCAAGTAGGCATCTGCTCCGTCAAGAGCTACAGCCTTGGAGACTCCCTGGATGTGGTGCTACACTGTCCTACAGAGTTGCCGTGCATCTGAATCTACGGCATAGCCATGAATTTGGCTTTCTGACACATCCAGGTCACCTGTTCAAGAAAAGCAGCTGCTGGTAAGAGATTGCACAGAAGTTGCTTCACACAGTAGCTCAAGCAATGGTTCTTCACGGGCCACAGCAAACTGGAACTGGACTCGAAACAGGAGTCAACAGAGCAATGTGCAAAGAGGTCAAGTTGGGAACATTTACTTCTTTTTGAAATTTTGAAGTCCCATTCCAAAAACTGAAAATGCCCTTGACTTTGACAGCAGGAACATGAGCTGAAAACATACAGAAATGGGTGGGTAAAGAGAAAGGGACTTTACCTAACTGTTGCTTTTCTGTTAAAGTTCTAGGGGTTCCCTATCACATCTCTTCATTTCCTCAGCAGGAAATGTTAGTAAAATTCAGCAGATGCTATTTTTATAACTGAATTCTGTCTTCTCATTCTCCTAAGAAGGGATTGGTACCCTAAAAATGATGGTGGTTTTGTGGGAAAATATACAAGTATTATCCATTGAAGAGTAGTCTGACATTTTATATCTTACTTTTCTACACCAGGTAAAATGTAAAACTCCATTTCCCAGAAGTTGTATGTCTGGCCATCTCTTTCTGTTTTCTCCTGCTGCTTTTTAAGATTCAAAATAGAAAGTTGCTCTGCCTGCTCCATGTTCAGGTGCAAGATAGTAGGGAAAGAAGCAGAAGTAATCTGTATCATCCACATCACAGGTTTGTTCTATTCACTTGTATGTCAAGCCCTCCACGCCCCATCTGAGTTCTGATTTAGGAGGTGAAATGGTCCCACTTTGGCATGAGAACAGCAAAACATAGATCCCGTGTCATTTAAATTGAAAGGTTATTTACAATACTTTGCTACATTTTCTAAGAACTATGACAGTCTGCTGTCCAATATTTTTCTCCCCAATACTTACTTTTGAGCCCCTCCCCTAAATTTATTAGAGCTGTTCATCTATGTTCAAAGTATGTGTTAAAATAGACCTTCCTGTAAAATCAGTCATTTTCCCCAACGGACCTCTTTATTTATTGCAAACTCATTTCAAAAGAGTCCTTACAAAAAAGACATATTATCAAAAATATATACATAATATTCCATCTCTAGTGACACCCATTTTCCATTCTCATATGATTTCTCCCATTCCAACTGAGAGCCAGTTAGAAGTCAGCTCCAAGCAGCCTTTTGTTTGTTTATTTGCATCTGCCAGAGGCCAGGCCAAAGGGCCTGAACATAAAAAAGTATCTCACACTCCCAAAGGAGGCCCCGGGGCCTTTGTGCCAGTCGATGTGCAAAGAAGCTTAAGTAAGTGTGGGAAAACAGCAACTGCAGATCAGAATTTGCCATAAGGCAAGACCTACACGGTTGTTGTTGGGTTTTTTTTTTTCCTGGTTTGCCACAGACAGATGGAATAACAGCATAATAGGCTTGGGCAAAAGGTCTCCTAAGCTATTCTCCCCATTGTACACAGACCTCAGAGACAGTAAAGACACAAAGAGACTGTACTTAGGAAGGAAGTGTCTTCTTAAGAGTAAAGCTCTGTATCATTGATGATTTTCCTTAAAAAGTGAGAAAGGGGACCAATGCAAAGCGGCCCCTGGTCCCTCCTTGATCCTTTGTGTCACAGGATCAAACTTGCTACCTGGGTACCAGTCTTCACTCTCCTTACAAACGCCGCAGCCAGGGAAAGGACAGCCAAGATTTATAGTGTGTAATGCAGAATCTACTATCAGCACCACCAAAAGAACACCAAATCTTCCCTCTGGAAAAACATCTGGAAATTAGTCATGGACAAAGAACGCCAAGGGAACCCGAGGACTGTTTTCAGCCACACTCTCCAGTTGAACTATGTCTTTGCAAGGCAGCAAACTGTCTTGTAGTGTGAGATAAATGACAGCAGGAAGGGAGGGAAAGCCCCTGCACAGTCTCATTGCCTCACCCAGGATAGCTTTTAAAGCATTGCTAAATTGTCACTCTGCCATGAATAAGTCAAGAAAAAAGGAAAGGAGAGCAGAAAATTGATACTTTCCTCAAATTTACTGACATGGATGAAATGCAATTGTTCTTACAATTTCCCCTGGGAGACTTTGAGATGGGTGTATGGGTTTTGTTTTTGTATGCATTTGAAATTTTCTCTGACAGCAGACCAGGGAAGTGAATGGGTTCGCTACCATGCAGCATTCACTGGAAAGTGGATTACTGCAGATGTAGTCAGGTTAAAATTTGACACCTTATCTTCGATCTCCCATTTGAAGCCTTTTAATTTGCTGTCATTCTTAATCTTTTGAACTTTATTTCTGACAGAGGATTTTCTGTTTTATCTTGTTAGTGTCGTTAGTTTTTTTGATGGTATTGTTTTGTTTTCGTATGTTTTTCTGTGCATGAAATGCAGAACAGGTAAATCTATAGAGATAGAAATGGTTTCTTGGGGGTATGGCTAGAGAATTTGGGAGGAATTCTGTCCAAAGCCACATGTCTCCAAAGAAGACATCCCACTGTCTGGTGTGCACTGATGTGGGCTGGTGGATACCAAAAGCTTCTCAGTATAAGCTCAATCTGTTCTCAGCATATGTCTCAACTGAAAGAAGAAAGTCGTCTTTTTTTCTCTTTTTTACTTTACCAAGTTTCTATTATATGCATACTGTGAATGTAACATATTTAATAAACCTTTTGAAGGCTATCCAAAAGTTATATCTGAGGATAAAAGATTCATTGCAAGACTTAAGTTTTTTCTTAAGAAGATTTCCCCTATGTATTGCAGTAGAAGAAAAATTTTATTATTTAATGCTACCAAAGGAAAGAAGTCTTGCTTTGTGTAAATTTAGTTAGGTTCCAACATCAGTCTAAAAGTCATAATTTTATATATGAAATACCATGTGTCTGAAATGCACAGTATTTCTGGGAACTGGCTAGATTGGGGTCACCTGACATATTGGAATCAAGGAAAGAAAACTTTTTCAAGAATTGGCTGTGACAATTTTTTATTCCTCAATTTGAAACTCAATGAAAAGAGTTTATCTTCCACTCTTCAAAAATGAGGTAAAGCATTTAGTTAGCTTCCATGAGTCCTACTTCATAAATCCACTTAAAGAGTGAAAAATATTACTACTTATAGTCATTGTACAACAATCACATTCTGCCTGGCAGGGCCTTGGATACTGAGTGTACAAAAATCACTAAGACACAAGCAACCCTTGCTTTATAGATGAGTGCAAAGGACTGAGACATGCGAAGAGACATTTGACAATCATTGTTTCATTAAAAATAGACAGAGGATGATTGCATGTCATTTCCCTGACAAACCTAGTATCATTAATATCAAACTTAATTTTTAAAGCTCACATTAGTATGTTAGGGTGATCCTAAGAATAAATTCTAAGTGTTAAGAATTATTCAAATTTTACCAAATAATGACATTTAATATCTATTAGGAATGATCCCAATCATACAACTTATTGAACATCTTGATGCATTGTCTTTATTTTCTCATAAAGCAAAAATGAAAGGTATTCACATCTGTTTCCATTATAACCAACATCCCTTCTATACTGAAAGCATCCACACCTGAATATCATTCTCTGAGTATCCTCATATTTTGTCAAGAGAGGACTAAAAGTGGTCAGTCCTGTAGCTTCCGGACCAGGAACAATAGCTCTCCGTGGGCCCAGTGGGGAGCACAGGGAAACAGTAATAGACTCACCACTTAGCCGCACAGGATCACAAAGTAGTAATTACCTAGGAAACCTGCTGCTTCTTTTTCTCCATTCTCTTTCTTTCCCAGAAGAGAATGGCGGGAGAGAAAAAAAATAGATTAGCCTCGCATCAGACGCAGGAAAACAGAGATAAGGTTACATATTGACATTTAAAAGAAGGAAAAAGATTTTTTAAAAAACACCTAAGGAAACAGAGTTCTATTATTATTACAGGAAAATAAGATGCAAGTAAATATATTTGACTATTTGAAGATTAAAATGCTCTTGGTATGGAGTAAATGCTTCACTGTGCTGTCAATAGAAGAGATGTTTCTGAATAGAATTCTGGTATCATCCCAGTCCCTCCCCCCCAAAAAAATAATGATAATATTGACAGCTTTACAAGTATTAGTGTACCAAGTGAGAAAGATACTATTCTTATGCCTATTAATAGAAAGTTATAACTTAGCAATTACATATGTTCAGCATGACATCACTCCGCTTTGCCCAGACCACAGGAGAACAAGGAAATCATCAAATGACATCACTTGAGCTGAGACCTGGAGGGAAGGTCAGAACCCAACCATTAGACATAGGAGAGATGAAGGGGCCCCGTCAGGGCACAGCATGTACAAAAGCAGACGTGGAGGACTTAATAAGAAGTCGGACATGGCTGAAGCTGTAACAAAGTACTGAAAGCAACTAATACTACTATCATTAATAATCCGTACTACATCTAGTGTTGCAAGGGAGCCCTGACGGGTCCCTGCAAGGTCAGCAGTTTGAAACCATCAGCCACTCCTTGAGAGAAAGATCAGGTTTTCTACATCTGTAAATATTTGTCTCAGAAACTGACAGGTGTTAGTCTACTCTCTTCTATGGGGTCCCTGGGAGTTGGAGTTGACTTGGTGGCCATGAGGTTAGCCTTTTTATAGGGTTGCCACACTGAATTGTCTATACTTAATTATTAATGAATGTACTTAATTATCTGTACTTAACTTTTTGCTGTTTATTTTTTAATCATTATATTGAGGGCTCTTACAGCTCTTATAACAATCCATACTTCAATTGTATCAATCACATTTTTGCATAAGTTGCCATTATTATTTTCAAAGCATTTTCTTTCTAATTGAACTCTCTTTTTTCCCACCCTCACACCCTTGTAAACCCTTAATAAATTATGAACGACAGCTATTTTCATATCTTACACCATCCCTTCATCCACATTTCTGGTGTTCACACACACACACGGTGGGGTGGGGGCCGGGAATAATATGTTAACCATTGCAATCAGTTCTTCCTTTCTCCCCCTTCTCCCCTCACATTCTCCCTACCTTCATGATATTGCTACTCTTATTACTGTTCCTGATGGGTTTAACTGTCCTGCATTCCATGTGTTGAGGGCTCTTATCTATACCAATATACAAGCTTTGGTCTTGACGGATTTGTAAGGTAGAACTGGGTCATGATAGTGAGGGAGTATTAAATAACGAGAGAAATATTGTGTGTTTTGTTGGTGCTCTTCTGCACCCTGACTGACTCGTTCCTTCTTGTGACCCTTCTATAAGGGTATGTCCAATTGCTTACAGATGGGCCTTGATATGAACCCTCCTAGTTCATATCAATAGGATTGTTTGTTTGGGGCTCTTTCAAAGTCTGATACATGAGTCCGTCGACACCTAGAGATCACACAGGCTGGTGTGCTTCTTCCATGTGGGCTTTGTTGCTTCCCTGCGAGACGGTCACTTGTTTAACTTCAAACCTTTCAGACCCCAGTTGCTGTATCACCTAATAGCCAGGCACCATCAGCTTTCTTCACCACATTTGCTTATGTACTCATTTTGTCTCCAGCCGTTGTGTAAGGAAGGTGAGCATCACAGAATGCCAGGTTATTAGAACAGTGTTCTTGCACTGAGGGAGAGATTGAGTAGCAGTCCAATGTCTGTCTGCTACTTTAATACTTAACACATAAATATATATGCATAGACCTATATCCCTATCATTATATATTAATATATTTGTATAGTACATGCCCAAGTTTATACCTATATAATTGTCTTTTGCCTCCAGTTCTTCCCTCTATTTCCTTTTACTTTCCTCCTGTCCCACTATAATGTTCTACCTTCATTCGGCTCTCAGTAATTCCTCTCAACTACATCATATGTGATCAAAATCCCACTAGGCATTCTATGCCCTCCTCATCATCAATTTCAGATCACTTGTTCCCTTGTCCCTCAGTTTATTGGCCCCCCTCCCTTTCCTCAGCCTCCTCCTCTTCTCTGTCCCCCACCCCCGTATCTTCTCCTCAGGATTGTTTATCCTGACTATTTATTATAGATAGACATAGGAACAAAGAGAAAAGAGAGAAGAAAAAAATAAAAAATGTATAACTAGTTCCAGGCCTGTTTGCTTACCCTTATGAATGTTTTCTGATTGAGTCTGATGAGGTACCAAGCTCTGCTCAGACGTCTATTTTCGGGATTCCTGGGGGACTCTGCTTTGCTCCCCGTGCTCTTCTGTTGAGCTCCCTTTGTTTTGCCCTGCTGGGGTGGGGTGAGAGGTGTCATACAGGGCACAGTTCCTGCCCTGTGTCTCCAGTACTGTCCCCCATAGCGCTGTGGGTCAGTGAGGGAACGTCCTGTCACCTGATGGGGCAGCCTTGGGTCCTTTCTGTGAATTGACTGCTCTGAGCAGAAATGTCATCCTCAGAGCTTGGTGGGTCAGCATGCAGTTCTCTCTCTCTCTCTCTCTCTCTCTCTCTCTCTCTCTGTCTCTCTGTCTCTCTCTCTCTCCTCTCCTGCTTTGTTTGCTACAGTGTGGTCTGGGCCAACCCACCACTCTCCCTGGGCTGTATCTTCCGTGCTCCCCTCTGTAATGCATTCTTCTAGGGAAGGGGTCAACAAAGCTGGGATGAGGGCCACCTGCAAACCTTTCCATTAGTTCACTGATTCATGCAGGTGTGTTGCCCTCAAGACTTGGTACACCAGGTTGAAGTCTAGTCCCTTTCTCCCTTTCCTATGGAGACATAAAGAATACCTTCCCCATGGGTGACTTTGTGCCCTTTTCTCCCACTACCCACATCCTCTTTTGTTCTTTACACTTTTTCCCTAACACTTTCTATAGTGTTGCAATATTTAATTCTCATTTTCAGATGTCTATATGTAATATTTCCACCCACAAAAGAGAGAGATTGGATATTTAAAACTACTGACCATAAAAGGCATGATAATGAAAACATTTGAAGAAGAAAATTAACTGAGAAGCAACTTACATCAAAGGCTAAGGCTTGGGGTTGAGTCACAACTCTACAGGAGGAACCATGATCTTTATGAGAAAAAGTGTATCAGAACTGGGCAGGAGTGAACTTCATCTAAGAGAGAACATTAGCCTGCAAAATTGTACCTAGGGACCCAAATTCCTGGCAAAATTGGATGAAGTTGACTTTGGAAGTAGGAACAGGTAGCAGCAAAGACCCAAAATCCAGCCAGGGGGAGCGATAAGTTTCAAAAGATTGGGGTGGGGGAGCAATGTTGAGGATATACATTATTCATCTCTGACAAGCCGGACTTCCAGATGGAAGACTCAGCCTATGTGACGTATCAGACTTGTGAGCCTGGAAAAATAAAACAGCTGGGAAAACAAGACAGAAACTCACATTTTGAGATTGCTGCCTGTTTCTTAAGGTAAAAATGTTGGTATGGGGAGTTATGACTTCAAAAAGATTGGCAGCCCTGTTCTTTTTCTTTTTTTTTTTCTTTCTAGGCCATTTCTGTTCTTCTATCTCTGTTTCCATGAAAAGGAGAAGTAAAACACAACCTTCCTCAAACTTATTCATACAAGGGAATGGAATATCTCAAAAGCCAGTCTGGCATCTTCCATCAGAAAACTAGTCTATGGAATGCTCGGCATGCCTTGCTTCAGCCAAGTACTTACTAGGTCACCCGGTTGCACTGTCCTTCGATTCAGACAGCAATCATCGCCTGCCTATTTACTATGACCTCAGCGCTGCCAAAGGCATGGCAGGAGGACCAAAGTAAATATAGAGGAAGAAACAAGAATTTATGAAACACAATATGGCGGCATGAAGTCATAAGAAGTAAACATAGAAATTAAGGCTCAGATTACAAATTAGGGAGAAACATGAAAAGTTGAAAATCACTTTAAGTGTGAACAATAGAACAGAGCTTTGTGAAGCATAATGTTGGAGCTAATCCTTAAAGAAAGAGCAGGAGATACACCAGGAGTTGAAGACTGAGTGAGTATGGTAGGTTGAGAGACAGAGAAGATTCCAGCAGTGGTTTTATATGGGGAATTACATAGACAACAATGGGTAAGGCTGAATTATGGAAAATTGCTCCTGAAAGAAGAGTTGAGAATCTCAATGCTGTATTTGTAAGAGAAACTCATTGACTAAGAGAACTTCAGGATTATAGAGAACTTCAGAAATCATTAGCACAAATTTCAACTCAGTGCAAAAGTAATACCTGCATGTGACCATATTACTACTGCCTAAAATTTAAAGCTCTAAATGTAAATAAGGAGAGCTCAAAATGTCAGAAAAGGTATCTTCTTCATTAAGGATACCTTTGGTGCTCTGAATATTGTAGGGAAACAAGTCATTCCTTTGGACCATGCTGAGTTATATGGTAAATACCAAAAATACATCAGTGTTAAGACATTTTGTACAAAAAATAGGAGTCCCTAGGTGGTACAGCAGCTAAATAGCTAAACTGCTGACTGAGAGTTTGGAGTCCATTCACAGAAGTTTAGGAAGAAAGACCTAGTGAGCTACAGTCAACATCTACCATGGACAGCAGATGCAGTTAAGTGAGAATATAATACCCCATCATCTAATCTCCCTTCTAACCCATTTTACACTTGTTAATGTTTATAATATTTTCTGCTTTCTTTTTGATGAAGGGTTTTCTGTTCTTAGTCTTTATTTTTGGTTTTTTAATTGTTTGATCATTTGTTTCTTAACTTCCTGTTTGGTAAATCCAGGATCGGTCGATCTATAGAGATAGAGAATGGATTGATCATGGCCTAGGGGCATGGTCGAGGAGGATGGGGACAAATGTGGAGTTAACAACAATGAGGATGAGAAGATAATGTTGTGAAATTGATTGTGCTGATAATTGTACAAATATTCTTAATAAGATTGGATAATTGAATTGCATGCTGAAGTATATGCCAATAAAACTATGTCTTTAATGTGCCACTGAAAACCCTCCAGAGCCCAACTATGTTCGGACACGCATGGAATCCCCATGAGTTGGAACCTTCTCATCTAGCCACTGATTTGACGGGTCTGGAAAAATATATTAGAAAGAGGACTGTGGCCCACTAGGATGGAGGTTCAATTCCAGCAGTGGGGCTGGGCCTCCTACTCCCACCACCAGAGAGCTGTGATGCCAAAAAAAATAAAGAAAGAAAGAGGGGTGTCTTTCCATTCTAGCCCATAGTGCCAGATCCATGTCAGCACAAAAGATCCCTGGAAACTAGGTCCATTCAAACAACTTTTATACTACTATCAGGAAGTAAGTTCATCTGTGACCCTCTCCAAATTGCTCTAAGTTCAACTGGGTTTAGTGTCCAACAAGACTTCAACATTAGCGTGCCAAAATGGAGTCTAACCTCAAGAAGTCAAAGATAAAAGAAGCCTTTGGAGCCTGGTGGCGTCATGGTGATGTGTTTGACTGCTAACCCCACAGTCAGAATCAGAACCAACCGCCACTCTGCAGGAAAAACACAAGCCTTTCTACTCCCATAAGGAGTGACAATCTTGGAAAGCCACAGGGGCGAGTCTATCCTGTCCTGAAAGGACACTCTACAATAGAATCAACTCAGTGGCACAGAGGGTGGTTTGGGTTTTCTTTATCATAATGTGTCTGATTACACTATTCATGGAACCCGTCTCCCTGGTTGTGAAAGAATGAGATTCTTTTGCTCCTGATTCTTAGGCAATTGTTCCCATTGTACTTCATGCATCATGAAGCCATAAACAAACTTCTATTATAGTGTCTTAAAGTCTTTGTTCATTTATTAGTACTGGGTTTGGTTTTGGAATTTTCATTTTTATTCCTTATATTTTTCCCATAAGGAGTTCTCATATCAGAGCATGGCAAGTCTTCCTGTTTGCATTAACTCTGGTTATCCTACTGAATCAATTGTTCCACAGAGTCATTGTTAGGAGGAAGAAGGAAGACTCTGGTAACATAGTAATGATGAGTTGGGTTGCAATCCATACCGTCAGCAGTTCAAAGCCACCAAACAGCTCCATGAGAGAAAGACCAGGAAATCTCAGGAACTTATCAGAGCAGTTCAACCTTCACTATGGGGTCGCTGTGAGTCAGAACAGACACACATGGCAGTGAGAGTGGGAAGGGAAGGAAAATATATATGCTACCGTGCTCCTGTATAATTTTATTTTGAAATTGACTTCTGAATTTTATTTTTCTTTCTCTCAGTACTATTGATATTTGAGCCCAGATAATTCTTCACTGTGGAGACTGTGCTATACTTTGTAGGACATTCAGCACCCTCCCTTGACCTATCCACTAAATAGATACCCATAGCACCTTACCTCCCCAGTTAGAATAATTTTTAAATGTTCCCAGGCATTGCCAAGTGTCCTCTGAGGGGCAAAACTGTCTGTAGTGGGGAAGCACTGATATATAGCCTCGGTTGAAATGTACTCTGGGCTCTGAATTCCAGGCACACTTTTAAAATGGTCATGACTGTCATTTCTGGCTTACATCCACATGAAATCTGCTATTTATTCCAAGCTCTTCAGAGAAGAGTGTGAATACCGTTTCTTCACAAATGACTTTGATTATTAGATTGTACCACAATGTGCATCAAAGTAAAAGGACAGAGCTTTGCCTCTGCTGTCAAGACAACCGCTGCCTCTTCATGCACAAGGAAAATCAAAGACTTTGGAGGATGCCAGTTGAGTCGGAACCTTAAGCCAAAGACAAGTGCTGTGGCCGCGACGGAGCACCTGGCACTTCCCGACAGAAGCTGAATACTCCATAAAATTGAGACTTCAAATGAGCTTCTACCTAACAAGCTGCAATTTTATCTCATTGGGGGAGATCAGGGGATGAGTTAGGGGAAGAAACCAGAGGAGGATTCAACGGGACTGTCCATTTGCTAATTCAGCAAGGAGAAGTTCAGCACAGTCTTCAGAATGTCACAAAACAAAAGCATCATTATCCATAATTACTGCTTACCAGTGGCACAGATTGATACAAGCTTCCTCCGCCAATCTTATCCTGCCATTATGAGAAGAGGCGATTAAACTAATTAACAAATCAACTTTTCTGTGCAACATTGACTTCAATAGCAGAAAATAATGAGGGAAAAAAGCTAGTTATTTGAAGAGTAGAAAGAATCCGAATCCTGAAGCTAAAAGAAATATGAATTGGAAGGCTGTATAATTGACAAATGTAAACATTTGGCATTAGAATATCTCATTGCACATTGGGAAATATGGGTTTATTTGTTTAAAGCAGTTGAAATGGAAAATGCTTAAGGTAATCATAAAAACATACCATCATACACAGTTCTGTCTGTGTGGCAAAAATAACTATAAAATAATGTCCCTTGCACAACTCCGTGTTAATGTATTTGAACGATTTATTTATATGATATGTGAATTATATGCAATAAATAAATAAGGCCTCACCTATCAAAAGTCAGGCCATCAAAACTCTAAGTCATCTCAAATCACAGAAAGGCCTATCAATCATAAAGTTTGCTCTACAGAAAGAAGTAAAGAAGTTATATAATGGCAAGATTTGGTATTCCTCTCACCTTTCCTAATATTGGAAGTGTCAGAGAGATCGCATGTCTTATAGCCTGTCTTTTGGTGAATGTCTTTGTATAAATCAGACCACCCCCCCTCAAAAAGAGGTCTGTGTAACTCCCAAGATGATTCGAAGAGTTTTCAAGGCCCTGACCTTTGGAACCTGGTGCCCAAGTCTTTCTTCTTGTGTGCCTTTAGATGATTTTGAACTATCAGCCTTTCACTTTATGCAAAGTTGAGACTTTGACCTATTGAACCAAGCAGGGAGCCTATACTAGAGGACTTGAAAAAGTTCATGAAGAAAAAATGTAATTAAAAGATAATGGAATTTTCCATGAACTTTTTCTTTTTTTTGGTTTTTTGGTGGGCATCACTGCCCCCTGGTGGGAGTAGGAGGCCCAGCCTTGCTCCTGGAGAGCTGCTGCTCGGTTTGAACCACCAACCCTGTGGACCACAGTCCCGCACACAAACACTACACCACCAGGGCTCAGCCCTCCATGAACTTTTTCAAGCCCCTCATACATCATAGCTACTTGAGGGGTACTGAGTAGTTGAAACACCCCTACTCTGACAGAGAATTAGATTCTCCTGCCTCTCAGAAGATCGATTTTATTTTATCTGATTTGTTTTAGATACAAGGGAACTTCAAAGAGTTCATTAGAAAAACGCAATTAAAAGATAAAATTTTTTCATAAACTTATTTTTCATGAATCAAATGAGCAATTTATATACATTCAATTAATTATCTTCCAACTTTCCAAACTGAACTGTCTCTGATATCTCCAACTAAAGTTCTAGTGAAAAGTATTGCAATTAATTACGCTTTTTTTTAAGTATTTCATTCATCCTATACTTTTTTTTTCCAAAACTGCTTTCCTTTCAACTTGAAGGATATAAAGAAATACAGGGGAGGAAATGTAAATTACCAATAGTGTGTTAGGCCGAGTCCTCTAGAGAAGAAAAGCCAATGATACTTTTATATCTATAAATAGAGAAATTTATATTAAGAAGATGACTCATCTAATTGTAGAAGTTCAGTTGACTTCAAGTCTATGAGTCACATGACTACAGTGGTTGATGAGCCAAGAAACTGAAAGAAAAAGCAGAAAGACTACAGGCAGGTGGATGAATCCAGAGGCATAAGGTCAGGCTTGTGGCTATGGAGTCCAATGAATCCAAGGTCAGTATGTCAGATGGCATACTGAAGGTTGGTTACTCCAGAGCTTGTGGCAAAACGACAGGTCATTGACTGAAAGCAAAAGAACCAGAGGTCAGTGAACAAGATACTGGATCCAGACTAGAAAGAATCTAACAAGTTCTAACAGAGTTTATTTATAGGAAATTGGCCGCAAGACTGAGAAAATCTTATCAGAGCTATGACCCAAGTTGCACTCTATCCCATTCCTTCACAGTTGCTTGGCTACTCTTAGCAGATCCCATCGGGGAGTTGATTACATTATGTTAGATCAGATATGGGAGATTACCAGGCAAAAAGCCTTGGTAACCTTGAGACAAATAGGAATTCCAGCACACTTCATTGTGCTCGTGTAGATCTTGCACATGGATCAATAGGGCAGTTGTGTGAACAGAACAAGGGAATATTGAATAGTTTAAAATCAAGAAAGTTGTGCCTCTCACCATACTTGCTCAATCTGTATGCTGAGCAAATCATAAGAGAAGCTGGGCTATAGGAAGAAGAACGTGACCTCAGCGTTGGAGGAAGGCTTATGAACAACCTTCAATATGCTGATGACACAATCTTACTAAAAGTGAAGAGGACTTGGTGCACTTACTAGTGAAGATGAAGGATTAGGGATGGGTGACAATTCAATGTAAAGAAAACCAAAATTCTCACGAATAGATCTCTTGGTAACATCAAGATGATCGGAGAAAGATCGAAATTGTCAAAGTTTTTGTCTTGCCTGGATCCACAATCAATGCTCATGGAAGCAGCTGCCATGAGATCAAAAGACGCATTGCATTGGGTGAATCTTCTACACAAGACTCTTTAGCGTCTTGAAAAGCAAAGCTGTTCCTTTCAGGACTAAGGTGCATCTTACCCAAGCCATGGTATTTTCAATTGCATCACATGTATGTGAAAGCTGGACCTGAATAAGGAAGTTGGAAGAATTGATGCATTTGACTTGTGGTGCTGGAGCATTGAAGCAATCGTCAAGCTCCAAAAGGATAAACTGATTTGTCTTGGAAGAGTGCGCCTTACGGAGAGGAAAGTGAGCCTTCACCTTACACACTTTGAACATGCTGTCGGGAGAGACCAGTCCCTGCAAAAGGACTTTATACTTGGTAGAATGACGAGTCAGTGATAGAAGAGGAAGGTCTTCAAGAAGATGAATTGACACTGTGGCTTCAAAAATGGACTTGAGCAGAGAAAGCATTGTGAGGATGGGCCAGGACTAGGCAGTGTTTTGTCCTGTGGGGAACAGGGTTTCCATGAGCTGGAACCAACTCAATGTCATCTAACGACAAAATGCAAAGACGCTGAGAACACTGGCCCAGGCAAGTTTACACAAAGCCTCCTTATTACACACAAGCCAAAGTTACTGGTTTTTTAATGAAATAAAACGTTAAAGTTCACATCAAGTCAATTCTGACAGGATAGATTCGAATTGCCCCATTGGGCTTTCAAGAATGTAGTTTTTAACAAAACAAACATCTCTTTTCCCCTCAAAGTAGATTTTCATTTGAACCACTGCCCTTTATATTAGTAGTCAGACACATCAGCCACTTTCTATGAGGCCTCTTTCAACCATCAGAAGATATACCCTGTGGCAGTCATGTACTCGTGTGTCAATTTCATGATTGGGCGCGCCTAGGGCTGGAGTCTAGCCTGTCGATCTGGAGATAGCCAATGAGGTCTCTGTGAGGGACGCTTCTACTGCCACTCTGAGAATTCTGGGAAATCTCACTGTATTTCCCATTGGAAGTGAGAGACTATAAATTCAGTCACTGAGAGGCGCTCTATTGGCAAGACAAGTTGGCAGCATAGACTCTGAGTCCTAGGAACTGGAGGAGCTGGAGGAGAAGCTACATGGGCTTACCCTGATGGAACCAGACCTCTGAAGCTGAAAAAGTCAGAGAGATCCCTGCCAGTGCTGAGATGCTTCTACTGCCAATGGGTACTGCTGATGGACCCTGAGCCCTGGAAATGAGGAGCCATGGGGAGACACCTACCAGGACCGGGATGCTTCTACTGCCTCTGCATACACAAGATCCTGCACCCACTAGCCTATGATTGTCCTGGTGTCATTGCACGTGCTTCATGAGTCAGAAGAAGACTTTATAGACTGGTATCACACATATGGGCTAATATCAGACTTATAGACATGGACTGGATTGGGATGCTTCCTCAATGTTCCATTCTTCTTGTATATAAACGTCTCCCTTATATCCATAGGCAAGTTTATGAATTAGTTTCTCTAGTTTACCCGGACTAACACATACCCTGAAAATTAATGAAATACAAAAATCCATTCTAGTAGAGTTGATTCTGACTAAAGGCAACACTGTGTTATGAACTGCTCCTTCGCATTTTCTTGGCTGTAGTCTTAACACAAGTAGATTTTCAAGCCTTCCCACCCCAGCACTTTGGGGTGGTTCCAACCATCCCCCGTTAGATGAACAGTCCATTGCAAACTATTTGAGTTACTCAGGACCTTTAGGTGGTGCCTACACATTGCATTGTACTAATTGTGGATATATTGAAACTCCTTTTTATTTTTAAATGGCCACCAATATACAGTATAAAGTTTTACATAACATTTTATTATTCCATCAGTTATGGTGATACTAGTTTGCTGTAGAATATGTTCCTATTTAGTTCATTCTTGGTGTTGAGAAAAGAGGGTCATGTGATAGGTTTTATGTCATCTTGGCTAGACCAGAACTTGCCCAGGATGTGATCTAACAAAATGTAATCAACTCCATAATGGCATCTTCTGTGAGCAGCCAAGCAGTTGTAGGAAGAATAAGGTAGAAGGTTACACACACACACACACACACACACACACACACAACCCACTTAGCCTGAT
This sequence comes from Nesogale talazaci, assembly GCA_004026705.1. Classification (NCBI taxonomy): domain Eukaryota; kingdom Metazoa; phylum Chordata; class Mammalia; order Afrosoricida; family Tenrecidae; genus Nesogale; species Nesogale talazaci. Next base: position 23,166 of record PVJH01011236.1, on the reverse strand, counting down.
CACGATCTTAATATAATTAAAAGGAAGTTTCACAGGGATCATAGCCTACTGTAAGTTGAACACTGTGGGGAAGCTAGCTCACTTCTTGCTGGTCTGGATCCTGCATCTGGCTCATCAACCTGAGAACCTGGGCTCTGTCAGCAGCCTGCCATATTTCCTGCTCACCTTGTATTCATCTAACTGTGCAATCTGATGCGCTGACCTTGGATTCAGCCGCCTCTGCCTTCACCAGCTTGTAGTCTACTTGATTTGTAGTTTACCATTGTGGTCCATTGGCTCATGTGTTGGTCCGGGTAGACTAGAGGAACAAATTTCATAGACATGCATATGGATATAAGGGCAGGATTTATATACAAAAGGAATGGAACACTGATAAAGCATCCCAACCCAGTCCAGTTAAAGTCACAAGTCCGATATTAGCCCATATGCCTGACACCAGTCTATAATCCTTCCTAAATCACAGGTCAGTGGGTGCAGAATCCTGACACTGGCAGGGGTCTCCCCATGGCTCCTCGCTTCCAGGGCTCGGGGTCCATCAATAGCATCCAGTGGTGGTAGAAGCAACTCATTGCTGGCAGGGGTTTCCACATGGCCTCTCCAGCTTCAGAGGTCTGGCTCCATCAGGGTAAAGCTGTGTGGCTTCTCCAGCTCCTCAGATGGTGCCAATTTGTCTTGTCCATGATTAATCGTCTCTGAGACTAACTCCCAATCACTGGGGAAGAGAGCTTCTCATCTTCACGAGGGAAATATCACGAGATTTCCCAGAAGTCTCAGAAGAAAGCCATGTCCACATGGAGGCCTCATCGGCTACTCAATGGCTATCTCCAGATTAACAGGCTAGACTCCACCACTACATTTCAATAATAAAATTAACCTAAGCACATGACCGCCACAGCTCAATAGCTACGTGAATCAGAGAGAAGCTCCAGCTTAACAGCTGACCCATAAACTTGCACCACACAGGACTTAACCATTTTTAGACTGTGAGCCACCTTCTTGATATAAAGTAAATGCTACTGGTTTTGCTTCTCTAAAGAACCCAGCCTAACACAGATAGATAAACCCACTTCCATCGGTCAATTCCAATTGGAAATGGCATCACAGAACAGAGTAGAACTGTCTAATAGAATAAATTTTTTATTTTATGTAATTAATTTAAAACATACTTATTCAGTTGTTGGAAGAATTTTTAATATGTTTGTGATAATTTACATATGTGAATCCATTTTTTAACCATATGTGTTTTCAATCTAAATAAAGATCTAATAAAAGACTTAACATTTGGATTGAGATACAGTCCATTTCAAAGGTTATGTAAAGATGTTTGATTCATATTTTACGTTCATATTACAGGTTGAAATGATATTCTGGACATAGTGGATTTTCTAAAATATGTCTTTTAAAATGGTTTCACCTGTTTTTTTTAAGCTTTTCAGTGTGATTTCTAAGAAATGTTTTAAATCGGGTGTTTGAATAGTTGTCGATGCTGGGCTATAGAAGAATTTGCTCCATGAATGCTGTGCTACATTGGCAGCATATGGATAGCAGCAGGTAAACCCTGATAAACCACAAACAGAAACGTTATCTAGAACAAAAAGGAAGCCAAAAAAATTCACAAGGCATAGCCACCTGGGACCATTTAACATATGGGTAAAAACACCACTACCTATTCATAGGTACCTGAAGGTACCATGGTTATTCATGTCAGATAGCTTCTAAACACAAAAAATATTTAAAAAGACACATAGTTCTTTTAGTTGCTTTGCCATTTAACAATAAATTCCATATATCTTATTTTACTACTATCCACTCACTCATTCAATTCCCAATGCAGTCATATGAGGCCATCATTATTATTGCTTTTCTCCTTTTGTAGGTAAGGAAGGTTAACCTCTGTAGTGCTCCCTCATTATAATGCTATGCTTGCAGATCTCACCATTGGGTGACTTTATGAATGAGAGAGGCTTAGGTTAAGAATTACATCAAGGTGATGAATGAGTTATCTAATGCTGCTAAAACAGAAATGGCATAAATTCGTGGCTTTATAAACAAACTTACTCTCTCCATCGTTTGAGAGAGTAGAAGTTCGAATTCAGAGTGTTAGCTCTAGTTGTCTTTCTCACACTGTCCACTCCCTGGGAAGATCCTGGTCTCCTTTCAACATCTGTGGGGCTGGTATCCTTTGGAGATCCCATGTATACTGGCATCAATGTTCTCCTGAGTCTAGGAGGTTCTCAGCTCAGAGACTCTGGGTCTGAGAAATACCCTCTGTTTTTAGCAATTCTTTCTTGATTCTACTGAAATCCCTAAAACGATGTTCACTTTTGTTTCTCTTATATATCTCAGAGATAAATTCCAGATACAAACTAATCCCACAGATAGTATCCTACCTGGTTAACATAACCAGCTCTAATTTTACTGCATCAACATGATGGAGATGCTTACAGCATAGGATAATTACTTTGGGTCACAAAATGGAAGGTAACAGCCTACTACTGAGAATCATGGATTAACCAAATTAATAACTGGGGGTTGGAGGGAGGCCAAAGGGGGTACAATTCTGTCTGTAGCACGTATGTTCACTAAGATTTTCTAATACCCCTCTGGGTGATGGAGTCATAGTATCTGGGGACAGAAGAAAGGGGGAAAGCCTCACAATGCTTATTAAGTGGTAGGTAAAATATAGACAAATACCACATCGCACCCATTTGGACAATATCTGACTACCTATCTGACATCATGAGGAGATAGAGAGGAGGAATTGTTTGGAAAGACAACAAAAGGAGAAATGGTATCAAGTTTGCAGCATCTGGCCTTCCATGGCTACTACATCTCAGTTACAAAAGCCAGTCCAGCTGAACAATAAATGGGTGCCTGATGGGAGACACTGGGCTGCAGCCACTCTGCTCCATCCTTCTGAGTGCACCAGATTTCTGGGGGCTGAGAACATTGACCAAGAGGCAGCCAGTGCGTGTTGCACACTCAGAGTCTCCAGGCAGTATCAGAAATTCAGAGCAACTTCCTGGGGATTACTTTGCTACATATAGAGCAAAGATATGCACACATTTATCCAAAACTTCAGAACCAAACCCATTGCCATCAAGTAGATAGATTCCAGTTCATTCCACATCATAGGTACACTGTAGACCCACACCCCAGGATGTCCAAGGTTGAGACTCTTTACAGAAGCAGAATGCCTCAGATATCTCCTTACCATATAGAACACTGATTATCACACATCACTCAGCTCACATAATGCCCTATTTCATGGAATGTATGGTTGGTCCTGGTGGCCTTGTAAGTAGACTTCACAGGTAACTCACAGGGTGGATGGATCAGCTTCTGTGGGAGAAAGATGAGGCTAGCTGCTCCCTTGATGATTTACAGCCTTGGAAACATTACATGGGGCATTATAGGTCAAAATCAACCCAATGTTAGCAGGTTTCTTGGTACTGTGGACATTAGGCAACATTTGCATATGCTAATGTGGTAGGCAGGGCTCTCTAGTGGAATAAAACTAGGACACTAGTAGTTATCTATATATTTATATAGATAAAAAGATACCTAACATAGGGCTAAGCCCTGGTGGCATAGTGGTTGTGCGCAGGACTGCGGCCCACTGGGACGGAGGTTCAATTCCAGCAGTGGGGCTGAGCCTCCTACTCCCACCACCAGAGAGCAGTGATGCCCCCCCCATAAAAAGATACCTAACATAATAAATAAGCAGGTAACTAATCTATAAAGCAGTATGAATGACTTGGTGCAATTCACTTGCACGAGACAGCTAATTCACTGGCAGTTCTTGAGGGCTGCTGGGTAGTCCTCTGTAGAGCAATTCAGCCTCTCTGACCACATGCAGCAAACATCAAGGCAGGTCACCACCAACAGTCAGTCAGATGACAGGGTCCCATAGTCCCCAGCTCAAGAGATGTACATTCCAGTAACGTGGCGAAGCAGGGCTTGAAGGAACCTCAACTTACAGTGACACAGCCCACAGAATAGGTGTCCCACAGGTAGTGTAACTTTCAAATTGAGGCACAGAAAAGGCAAGGCAGCTGGCTGGTCCAAAGATTCAAGAGCAAAAGAGAGAAAGACAAGACTAGCTGAGCCATTTACATCTCTGCCCTTCAATTAATCTCACATGTGTTCATTGGTCATGTTGTCCCAACAAACCTACCTATCACAACTATTGAGCAGTGGTTCTCAACCTTCCTAATGCCACGACCCTTTAATGCTGTTCCTCACATTGCGGTGATTCCCCCACACACACCATAAATTATTTTCATTGCTATTTCATAACTGCAATTTTTTCTAATGCTCTGAATCAGGCAATCCTTGTGAAAGGGTCATTCAAACCTCAAAGGGATCGCAACCCACAGTTTGAAAACCGCTGCTATGGAGGATATCAGATTATTCAAGCCATTTCAGCTACTGACAATATCTGCTCATCATTTGAGTTTCTTAGTCAATCATCTTTGTTATGGGTCAAACTACATCAAAAAAAATGTATTACATATCCTAGTCCCTGTACCAATGACTAAAATCCCATTTTAGAATGGGCTTTTTGCTATGCACATGAAACAGTATTAGTAAAGGGTATGTCATAATCAAGGTGGTGCAGTGCACTGCATCAGGCTACTAAGAAGGTAGGCACAAATACCAACTGCTTAGAGGGAGAAAGATGAGGCCTTCTACTCCCATAAATATTTACAGTCTTGGAAACTTCTGGGGCAGTTCTTTCCTGTTCTATAAGATTGCCTTGAGTCGGAATCGACTTTACAGCAGTGAGTGGGTTTCATAAATGAAAATATATATATAAGCAGAAAATGTACAAGGAAACCAGGAAGCAGAACTGGGGGAAGGGTGTCACACCACGTGAAAATCACCAAGGAACAAAAGACCTCCCCTGTAGCCTGAATTGGGGCTTCTAGCCTCTTGTGCTTTGAGAAAATAAATTTGTTTGTCAAAACCACTCATTTGGGGGATTTCCATTATAGAGGCACTGATTTTTTTTTCTTTTCTTTTTTTTTTTTTTTGTGGCATCAATGCCCTGGTGGGAATAGGAAGTCCAGCTTTGCTCCTGGAGAGCTACTGCTGGATTTGAACCATCAGCCCTGTGGGCCGCAATCCCACACATATCTACTACACCACCAGGGCTCAGCCCTAGAGACACTAATTTTAAATGAATAAGAGACATAGCATACAACTGTGGGTAGGTGAGTCATTTGGAAGCAATGAACCCTTAGCATTAGCTAGCTATATACATCAAGATGGGAGCAGAGAATTCTGGAAAGGAACTTGGAAGTACAAAATAGTCATGCAAAAAAAAATAGTCATGCAGATTTACTAGCAACAAGTTTTGATCCATCATGACCTACAATTACTGTGAAGAAAGATAAAGGTATCAGGGCTGAGCCCCGGTGGCATAGTGGTTGTGCGCAGGACTGCAGCCCACTGGGATGGAGATTTGATTCCAGTTCCACGGAGCAAAGGCTGGGGCTCCTATTCCCACCACCTGAGGGCAGTGATTGCCACCCCCATAAAAAAAGAAACATAAAGGTATCTTAGGAAGAGCTGCATTGTTACTACCATTAAACTCTTAGCATCTTAAGTGACAAGCTACAGTTTTTCCACAATTTATTAAAGCATTTTTCTCACATCATAATGTGTATTTGAAATTAAGTGTGCTCATAGTGCCAAAGGGTTCTAGGGTGACACACCCAGCTTGTGCCATTTGTTAATCGACAGGTTGGCAGTTCAACCCTGTCCCCCGGCACTGCAGAAGTAAGGCCCTGTAGAGTTATTCTACTCACACGTGGGTTACCAGAAATTGCAATCAATTTGATGACAATAAATCTTGCTTTTTTAATGGGATTTTAATACATATCTTAAAAATTCATTATCTAGATACTATATACTGGAGTTGGTTCAAACAAATAGAAAATCTCTTTTTATAAAACTGCCCTGCTAGATTTCAGCATCAGAAGGCTTTATAAATGAGCATTAGTGAACTTTATTACATACTTGGTCAAAGTACTGTTCCCTTCTATCTTTACATAGTGCCCTCTTTAATGAAGTCCTTAGTGTGGTGTAGGAGAAAGGGAAACCTTCTTAATCAAATCAACCAAAGGGATAATAGTTCCACTGACTATCACGAGCCAATTTCCATCATCTTAGGAAGTTTTCCTACCATTGGACTAGGAGGAGACTTGTTTATAAAACCCCCCTCTCAATGTGTAGCTAAGGGTTGCCCCAAGTTCCAAACATCTCCATGGTTCTTCTACGTGATGAACTGCTGACCTTGTGGTTACTGCTCTATTTGTAACCCACTGTGCCACTAGGATGCCTTTATCTCCTCCCCCCCCCATTTTGGGTATCCAATTTCTATGTTGCCCACTTAAATTCACCCAGTGTTCTGAGGAAACAATCATATCTTTTGACATGAAGAATCTTCATTCCAGTTGGAACTTTGTGAAGTGCGCATCCATTAGCAAAGTCAAATCAGGACAGGCCACCCTGATTTGACAGCAGCAATATGTACCATTTCACAGGCTCAAATAGATTCTCTTACTCTGCTTGAGTTCTGGTCAACTCAGTGTGGGTTGTCTCACTTAGCTTCACCAGGGTATCCATTGGCCGCCTTCCCTTTAGACCGTGGTCCCATCACAAATCCTCAACACACCTAGCCTTCTCATGCTACGTCATGAACTTCAGACCAGTCAACCCGCTCTTGTCTTCTCTATTTCGTGTGAACCAAGTCCACAATAATGCCCTAGCAAATACTTAATAGCACCTATAGCAGGTGAATACTTGTATTGCCCATGAGAAGATACCAAAAAGGAAGATCAAAATTATGATTGTGAAAAAATATGTGTAAATAAAAGCCATCTTTACCTCTGTTCTTTCATTTAGTGTATAAAAGGTTTCAAGCAATAACACGTTGGTGAGAAGAAATAAAATGTGGAGGAACACAGAGGAAGATAGAAGATTGATTGACAGTAGTGAAGGAGGGTGTGAAATAAGAAGGCTGACTATTAAGCTAACAGGTTGAATGAAGAGAATCAAGTGATCAGAAGGCACAATACTACAAAAAGATCAAGAGACATAAGTCCCACATAACACACAAGAGAAGGCAAAATTGAGAAGCTTAATAGGGAATATTTTAGAAGAATAATAACAGCATGCATTTGCAGAAAACGAAGCTTTTCCCTCTCCTCCCCCCCTCCCCACTATCATGATCGCAATTCTACCTTACAAATCCAGCTAGACCAGAGGATGTACACTGGTACAGATAGGAACCAGAAACACAGGGAATCCAGGACAGATGATCCCTTCAGGACCAGTGGTGAGAGTGGTGATACCAGGAGGGGTGGAGGGAAGGTGGGGTAGAAAGGGAGAACCAATTACAAGAATCTACATATAACCTCCTCCCTGGAGTACAGACAACAGGGAAGTGGGTGAGGGGAGACATTGGACAGTTTATATGACAAAATAATCATAATTTAGAAATTATCAAGGGTTCATGGGAGAGGGAGGAGGGAGGGAAAATATGAGGAGTTGATATCAAGGGATTACATAGAAAAAATGTTTTAAGAATGATGATGGCAACAAATGAACAAATGTGCTTTGAAAACAATAGATGTATGCATTGATTGTGTTAAGATTTGTGTGAACCCCCAATAAAATGATTTTTTTAAAGTGAAGCTTTTATAAAAAATAATATATGATCAACTCTCTCAGTCACCTCTCCTCTCCTCCCTGTTCCCTTCCCCCATGTCCTCTCCTCCAGCCTCTATCTCACTCCAGCAAGTGGGGCTGAGGTGGAATGTCCCTGCCAGAAAAGAGTTGACAACTCAGATTGGGGTTACTGAAGCACAATGTTGAACGGCAGCAATGGCATGGTCTTTCCTTTCTCCCCCATCTCCCATGGAGCCAGTGATCGTCTAAGCACCTCTGAGTGAACTGTAGTGACACCTCCTGATGCTGAAGAGGGTGCAGGAAGGTTGGAACCCTCATCATTGCAGATGCCAAGGTCAAAGAGTACAACCACTGTGACGTGTGGACTGGAGTTCCCTTAAACCTGTGACCCAGTCAACCCACTCCTCTGGATAGATAGAACCTACAGAAATAAGCAGAACGTGCAGGCGCATATATGCACACCCCTGTCCATCACAGTTTTCTTCACAATAGCAAGAAGATGGAAACAGCCAAAATGCCCATCTATGGAAGAGTAGTCAAGGAAACTTTAACACATGCATTATTACTAAGGAATAATGGTGAAACACCACATGGCAGGGATGAATTACACCGTGTGAAGTTAGTCAATCCTTAACGGCCAATTACTGTAAAAAAAATATGATCAACAAACATAATTTAATAGCTCAGAATACTTAATGTACTATGTGTTGAGCTGTGCTGTTTCTCTATAGTCTATTCATCGCCTTGACTTTTCCTCTTGGGTGGTCATTTGTTTTCTCTCTCCAAACACAAACAATCCAAAAGCCCCTGAGTCTAGGTATTGTGATTTCAAGACATAAAAAATTAAGCATGAAATTGAGGTGCTTTCATTTTCATAAAAGGAAAATCAGATATTTGTTTTATGATGACCATTATCTGGCTTCCTCTGTGAACATCTTGGGAATTCGAGCCTTGGACACTTCTAACTTTCTTCTGATGTCTTCAGGATCCTGTCTAAGGTGCAAGCACTTCTCAGAAGGAGAAAGGCATCAAGTTGTTTCTTATCTTTTTTTTTTATTTTTAATCCCCACAGTGCAATCAACCTTTCTGGAAGCTGTTTGGTTAATTTTTAACTTGCTGTGTTTTTCCTAACAGAGGATGCAAAGCTAAGGAAGAATGCTGACTTCTCCATTCTAAATCCTTTGCCAAGAGGCTCACTTTCAATCACATGGATTTATGACACTCGCTCTGTGCAGGGCACGGAACCAGGATACATAGCTCAGAGTTCCTGACCAGAGTCACTAGTAACGCCACAGCCTACGAGCCCCACAAATTCCTGGCGCAGAACAAAATCTGACCAACAATATGTGCTGTGACCAGGTCCTTTGACAGAAAATAATTGGAATCAGAAAGAATCACTGTGTAGGAAGAAAAATAACATGAAGGACTTTTGTGTCTTTAACTGGAGCTTCTGGGGGTTTTTTTTTTTTTTTGTTATTTTTGCTGTCTTGCTGTCTTGTTTTAATCATGAAGCAATATCTCTTTATTATCTAACCTTTTGGTAATGTTTCAACGATCTCCTCGAGGGTTAAAATCCTAGGAAAACAATATATATCTTTAGTATGGCACTATTTTTCCAAATCTGTTACATCTTTAATCTTAAGAACAAGCTATTAAAGAATTATGCTAGCAATTGCAATTCCTAACAATCTTCTTTTTAATTCCTAACAATCTTAACAAAATGGAAATATATTTTCATTTGATTTAGTTTTTAGTACTTACAAATATTCTGAGTTCTTTTCATCTTTATTTCTTTTAAATAAGCATTTGACCCTTCAAAAAGAATATACTGTTTTTTTTGCATTGATTTGAACGTCTTTTCTGGTTTAGAACTTGTTTCAAGGGGAAACCTTGAAAGAAAATTAAAACTTCTATTTTAAAGCTCATGGCAATTTATTAATATTTTAAAGCTTTTCAATACAGTTGCATCCACAAATTGAATTTGCACTGTTTGATATGAAACAATTGTTTTATTTTCACTTCAAGTGCCCCACTGTTTTCAAGCTTGTTAATTAAAACACTGCACAAGTTTCTCAAAACTTCATCTGCACCTGCTCCATAAATGAAAAGATGTCCTTGGAACAACTCCAGTTTATTAAGTGGAAAGCAATTTATTTCACACAAGAATTCAATCTTTTACCTGTAAGCTTTAACAGGAGTTACTATGCATTGTATTTTTTTCACCTTTTATCTGCTGTCAATCAGTACAAGCATGTTTCATGGGTACAGGTTGGGGAGAGGAGGCCTGGTGGCACAGTGGTTAAGCATTCAGGTGCTAACCAAAAGATTGAAAGGTCAGCAGTCCTAATCCACCAGTCACTCCTAGGGAAAGAGATGTCACAGTCTACTTCATAAACACTGATAGCTTTGGAAGGCCTTTGGGACCATTTGATTCTGACCTAGAAGATTGGGATGAGTCAGCATTTGCCCCCATGGCAATGGATGGAGGATTTTTAGGCGGAGGGTTGGGGGAAAGGCACGTTGATTATAAGTTACTTCCTTTGTTCAGTGCTCTCATATATGCATTGAAATTACAGCTCCCTAAAACGCTTTGGTGATCTTATCCTTCAGCCAGATCCTTTTGCTCTTGCCCTGCCATTGGTTTCCCCAGTGAAATTATACAATGTAATCTGATAAGAAGTAGAGATAGTATGAAGTATAAAGCCTGTTACAACTTCTCAAGGATTTTCGCACTAGAGAATGGGTCGGTAAATGATTTTCTAGCATGGAAAGGAATTAAGAGACACATAGGCTCCTACAGGACCACTAAGACATTACTCATTTTTGTGGGAATCATTTGAAATCGGTAAGATGGACCATCCTGAAAGACAAATCTATGCATGAATTTGAGAAGCAACCCGGTTTTATGTGCCCTAAGGCCAAAAACTAAACCCCCAGTGCCAAAAGTTGATACTGACTCTTAGCAACTCAACAAGACACTAATGTGATGACGAGTTCCTGTGAGATTCCAAGGCCATACCTCCTTAGAGGAGAAGAAAGCCTCAGAGTTCTCCAGCACAGTACCTGGTTGCTTTGAACTGCTGACCTTGAGGTTAACAGTCCAAGAAATAACCCACTATGCCATCCAGGCTCTTGAAGGTGTCCCTATAGCATAATTGCAGGATTCATTCACCCCTTCTTAGCAAAAAAAAAAAAAAGTCCACAGACACTGCTAAAAAGCTGCTATGACTGGAAAATATTAATAGTATAAAGTTATATTTAAAAGTGGTTTATAGAACTACTGGCTGGATGACATGACTGACATTGTTGGGGAAGGAACTAAGATCTTCAAACAATAGCCAACATGAAGTTCGGCTAATGTCCACAAAAGTCAAAACACTCAAAACAATACAGAAATAGAGGAAGATCAAAGAAGCAAATTACAGTACATACAAAATACACACATTCAAATGATAGCAATAAACTGACGCATATAAATAACAGCACTGAGTGCTCAAGGATTAAGTGCACCAGTCAAAAGACAGACAGTGCAGACTGGAAAAGAAAACAAGACCCTATTCCATGAACAAGCAGATGGATTCTGGGGAACAGTAGGTTCTGATAACATGGCCCTGCTCAACACGCCCCTTCATAAAATAATCACTAAAACAAGGATTGTGAAGAGAGAAGTTGGTACCCAGCTATCAATTGGAATAATGTCTGAGGTCTTAAAGGCTTGTGTTCAAACAAGCAGCCATCTAAGTAAAAAATCAAGTAAGTTCACATGGAGGAAGCACATGAGCTTGTGTGATCCAAAGATGACAATTAAAAATGTCAAATATGATAAAGGGAAAGGTATCAGAGGTAAAATGTGAACAATCATTTGTGGGAGACTGTGTAGGACAATGGGAGCCCAAAACCCATCTGAAGAGTATCCAGTCATATTAATCTACTGGCATATCCCCTTTAGCCACAGGCAAAGGTCCGGAACAGCCTTACTATCAGACATAGATTATTGTAATCCTGATTATGCTGGATCAAGCTTAATATTGGGTCAGTTGACCTCTGTCTAAACTCAACCTGAACTTATTCTGAGTGCAAGAATCTCATGTGTTTCATGACAAAAATTTATACCCTGAATTTTTACATATTGATAGTGATATTCTCTTTTTTACTCATTGTTTGGATTTTATATTTCTATTACTATTATTTTATCCTGGCCATGTTATTTCACTTTTGTTCTGTATTGTTTTTTGTTCGGTTTACCATATGAAGCACAGATGTAGTGAATGCATGGAGATAATAACTAATGTGATGTTTTCTAGGAGATGTAGGGGGAGGAGGCATGAGGAGATAGAGAAAGCAAGGAGAATTTTTCCAGAATAAACAAGGAAGAGGAGTAAATGAGAAGGGGAGGGAACACTAGAACTGAATGTGATTACACAACACATTTTAAAGGTGATTTAATCATTGGTGGGGGGGATGTCCTAAAATTGATTGAGGTTCTAATTGTACAATTCTTCTTGATATGATTGGGTGACTGAATTATATGGCATGTGGATTATATGCCAATAAAATTGTAGGAAAAGAAAGAAAGAAAATAAGACACACTGTTATGCTGCTTAAAAGAAACACACCTTAGCAGTGATGCCCCCAAAACTAAAACAAACACAACTTAGATGCCAAGATAAAAATAGACTAAATAAGGGCTGAGCCCCGGTGGCGTAGTGGTTGTGCGTGGGACTGCGGCCCACTGGGACGGAGGTTCAATTCCAGCAGTGGGGCTGGGCCTCCTACTCCTATCACTGGAGAGCAGTGATGCCCCTCCCAAAAAAATAGACTAAATATCAAAAGAGGGGAAAATATCAAATTAAGTCAATAAAAAGCAGTCGTTAATAATATTAATTGCTGATCAGACAGACCTTAAGGCAAAATCCATCATGAAGAACAAAGAAAGGGTGTTGATTTAGTTCTTTAAAGAAGCAAAACCAGTTACATTTATATGTGAATATATATATATATATATATAAAGACATTTGTTGATTAAATGGTTTACATAGCTTTAGAAGTAGGTAACTGTGTTTTGGTTCAAGTGTATAGGTCAGATATAAGCTTAAGGCTTCTCTGACTTATATAACTGTGAAAACTGTAAAAGAGGAAACAGAATAAAGAAGCAGGAGGGCCACAGACTGGTGGATGCAGAAATAAATGGATTCACATTCTTCCAAATAAATCCTAGATAATCTCCTGATGGTTCCTGGGATTGGCAGAAGACATAACAGGAGATCAATGAATCAAATGAAGTATCCAGATCCAGCAGAAGGTGAAGGGGGGAAAGAGTGCTCAGCTCTGTTCAGGATTTCTCTCTTATACAGAACCGCATACCCCCAAGGAGATGCCATTCAACTATGACCTGATTGGTAGATTGGACTCCATTCCTACCTTCACCTAAGAGTGTCTAGTTGGCATAAACATCCATTAAAAAAAGCACTAAATAATGATTAGAGGGAAAATAGAGCTAGACAAATAGACAATTCAACAACAGGGAACTTCCATACACTACTTGAGGGAAACGAATTTTTTTTTGCGGTGGAACTCAGTAAAAACATAGAAGAACTGCAAGTCTATCTAGATAAGATAGGCTGGATAAACAGTCTGGAGGAGAAAACAATGTAACTGATGGTTCCAGGGGGGACATGGGAGATGGAGAGGTGGGGGAAAGGGTCAACAAGTGATCCAAAAACAAGGTGGATGTGAGAGGCCTGAAAGGAACAAATCAAGAATAATATAACAGAGAGAAATTAATGAAACCCAATTGAAAGCTGAGCATGATAGTGGGAAAGGAAATGAAAGAACTGGGAGGCAAAGGGCATTTATAGAGATCTAAAGGCAGGTATGCACATAAGTAAATATATTTATATATGATGATGGGAAAATAGATCAATGTGCATACACTTACAGGGTTAGTATTAAGGCAGCAGATAGGCATTGGACCTCCACTCAAGTACTTTCTCAATGCAAGAACACTGAGTTCTATTAAATTGGTATTCCACGATGCTCACCTTCCCAACACAATCACTGAAGACAAATATGTGCATAAGCAAAAGTGGTGAAGAAAGCTGATGGTGCCCAGCTATCAAAAGATATATCATCTGGATTCTTAAAGGCTTGAAGTTAAGCAAGCAGCTATCTGGCAGAGAAGCAACACACCCACAGGTAAGAAGCATACCAGCCTGTGTGATCATGAGGTGTCGTGTCGACAGGATCAGGTAACAGGCATCAGAAAACCCCAAACAAACAAACAAATAAAAATATATTGTTGAGAGTGAGGAGGGTTAGAGCAGAGACCTAAAACCCATCTGCAGACAAGGTGACATCTCCTCACAGAAGGGTTTTAAGGAAGGAATGGGTCAACCAGGATGAAGTATAGCACCAATGAAGCACACAGTGCTCCTCTGGTTCTTTGAGGCTTCCTCATCCCCCATTTTCATGACTCCAGTGCTGCCTTTCACTGCAGGCTAGGCCGGAGCATGTATACAGGAACAGATAAGAGCTCAGGACACATGAACTCCAGGTCAGAAATGGGGGTAGTGATAGCAGGAGGGTAGGGGGAAGATGCAGAGAGAAAGGGAGAAGAAGCCTCAAGGGAAGGGAGACAGCAGCCAGTGTAAGATATGAAAATAATAATAATTTAAAACTTGTCAAGGGGTCACAAGGATGAAAGCGGGGTAGAGAAGGTACAAAGAGAAAGTGATACCCAGGGCTCAAATAGAAAGTAAATGTTTAGAAAATAATGATGGCAACATATGTAAATATGCTTGATACAATTGATGTATGGATTGTTTTAAGAGCTGTAAGAAAATTTTTAAAATTTTAAATTAAAAAGTTTTAAAAAGACCTGTAAGAGTCTCCAATAAAATGATCCTTAAAAATATAAATAAACAAGAACCCCCCCAAAAAAGAAAAAGGCTGAGCCCAGTGGCATAGTAGTTGAGTGCGGGACTGCGACCCACAGGGTTGGCAGTTCAAATCCAGCAGCAGTTCTCCAAGACAAGTCTGGGCCTCCCACTGCCACCAGAGAGCAGTGATGCCCAAACAAAAAATAAATAAATAAAAGAGAAAAAAAACATTGTGCTCCAAGTATTAGCAAGAACTATTACACAACAAAAAGGAATCAAAGAAATGCAGAGGGGCAAAGAAGTCAAGCTCTCACTATTTTACAGATAATATGATATCCAAAGATTGAAAAATAACAAAAAAGTTGAAAACAAATCAAGAGATTCGGCAGCATGACAGGAGACAAGATTCATAGATAAAAATCAATTACTTTGCTATATATTAATGAAAAGAGCTCTGGGGGGGGAAATCAAGAAAACAATTTATTTAGAAATTAAAAACTTGTTTATTAAAAAAAGCAACAGAACCAAAAGAGATCTACAATAATGAACATTGCTAGTTAGTCTTCCTCTAATCCTGATGCCACGTTCTTCTTCATATAAGCCAACATCTGTGATTATTTGTTCAGTACACAGATTAAACAAGTATGATGAGAAGGTACAACCCTGATGTAGAACTTCCCTGATTTTAAAAACATGAACTAATGAGGGCAACATATGTATAAATATGCATGATACAATTGATGCATGGAATGTTATAAGAGTTGTAAGAGGCTCCAGAAAAATTATTTTTTAAAAAACATGCAGTTTTCCCTACTTCCATTCACACAACTGCCTCATGACCCATGTGCCATGAGAGCAAAATGAAGTGTTCTGAAATTCCCATTCATTGTTTGTTAAGATCCACACAGTCAAATGCCTTGGCACAGTTAATATAACAGGAGTAAACATCTTTCTGATATTGTCTGCTTTCAGTCAAGATTCATTTGTTATCAGTAATAATATCCCTCGTTCCAAGTCTTTTTCTAAATCCTACCAGAAGCTTTGAAAGCTCCCTGTCAATGTACTCCTACAACTATTGTGGGGTGATCTTCAGCAACAGTTTACTTACATGTGATATAAATGATACTATCTTATAATTTGGGTATTATGTTGTGTCACCTTTCTTTGGAATAAGCACAAATGTGAATATCTTAAATATATATATGAATCTCTTCCAGCCAGTTAGTCAAATATCTGTCTTCTAAATTTCCTGGTGTAGGTGAGTAAGTGCTTCCAGTGCTTTGTCAGCTTGTTGAAGCACTTCAGTTGATAGTCTGTCAATTCCTGGAGCCTTGTTTTCAGCTAACATTTTCAGTGTAGTTTAAATTTCTTCTTTCAGCATTATTGACTCGTACTCACATGAAATGGTGGCATTTCTAATAGTTCCTTTTGGTACAATATCTCTGTCCCATATTTTTTGAATCACAAAAAAGACAAATATTATATGATAACACTGATATAAGGGCGGAATATAAAAAAACAACATTCATACCAAAGGTGACAAAAAGACATTGGAGACTGCCAATAGGGTGGAGATAGACAAGGAAGGAGAGCTAAAGCAACTGCCTAGTACGGGTACAAAAATAGATACATAGACTAATGGAACACAGTAGAACACCAAAAAATAAATAAATGCATTCACCTGCAAGCAACTTATCATCAACAGAGGGCTGAATAATATTAAGTGAGCAAAAGACAGACCCCTCAACAAATGGTGCTAGGAAAAAAATGAATCTCCAGCTACAGAAGCTTGAAAGAGAACTTATACATTGCCCATGCACAAAAATGAATTCAAGATGGATTTGACACCCAAATGTAAACCCCAGAGCTATAAAGAGCATCAGGGAGATAATTGCACAAAATTAAGGGGCCTGTTGCAGGGCATACATGGGCTTTCAAATATAATAACGGAAGCACACAGTGGATGACAAAATAGATTACTGACCTATTAGAAATAAAACACTATGCAGGTCTATCTAGAAAACATATGCTGGATAAACAATCTGGAGAAGAAAACAACATGGCTGACAGTTCTGGTGGGACATGTGAGAAGGGAAAATGGGGAAAAGAAAGATGTGCTAACCAACCCAAGGACAAGGGAACAACAAGTGATCCAAAATCAGTGGTGAGGAGGGTGTAGGAGGCCTAGTAGGACTTGATTAAGGGTAATATAACCTAGAGGAATTATTGAAACCCAAATGAAGGCTGAACATGATAGTGGGACAAGAGAAAAATAAAAGGAAACAGAAGAAAGAACTAGGAAGCAAAGGACATTTATAGAAGTCTAAATAAAGGCCTGTACATATGTAAACGTATTTGTATATGAGGATGGGAAAATAGATCTATGTGCATATATTTACAGGGTTAGTCGTAAAGTAGCAGATCAACATTGGGGCTCCACTCAAGCACTCCCTCAACTCAAGAACACTTTGTTCTATTAAACTGGCATTCTATGATGCTCACCTTTCCGACATGATCACTGAAGACACTGCAGGTGCATAAGCAAATGTGGTGAAGAAAGCTGATGGTGCCTGGTCATCAAAAGATATAACATCTGGGATTTTAAAGGCTTGAAAATAAACAAGTGGCCATCTATCTCAGAGCAACAAACCCCACATGAAAGAAACACAGCAGTCTGTGTGATCACAAGGTGTCAAAGGGATCAGGTATCAGGCATCAAAGAGCTAAAAATAAAATCATTGTGAATGAGGAGAAGAGCAGATTGGAGACCCAAGACCCATCTAGCTGTAGGCTACTTATAGAAGGGTTGTGGGGAAGAGATAAGCCAGTCAAGAGGCAGTGCAGCAATGGTGAAACATACAACTCTAGATCCTAAATGCTTTCTTTCCCCCCACCCTCGCCAACTGTCATGATCCGAATTCTACCTTACAAATTGTGCTAGACCAGAGGATATACAATGGTATAGCTAGAAACCAGAAACACAGGGAATCCAGGACAGATGACCCCTTCAGGAGAATGGTGATTCAGAGAGGGTGCATGGAGGGGAGGGTAGAAAGGGGGAATTGATTACAAAGATCTACATATAATCTCCTCTCTGGGGGATAGACAACAGAGAAGTGGGTGAAGGGAGACATCAGACCGTGTAAGATATGACAAAATAATGTTATTAATTATCAAAGGTTTATGAGGGAGTGGTTGTGGGGAGGGAGGGGGGAAAACAAGCAGCTGACACCAAGGGCTCAGATAAAAAGCAAATTTTTTAGAATGATGAGGGCAACAAATGTAAAAATGTGCTTGAAACAATGGCTGGATGTATGGATTGTAATAAGAGTTGTATGAGCCCCCAATTAAAAAAAAGGAAATAAAACCCTATGCACATCAAAAGATTTGGTCAAAAGAGTGAAAGAACTGTCCATGAATTGGAGGGGAAAAAATCATTAGCAATGACAAAATGGACAGGGAGGTAATTACAAAAATCTATAAAATTCTGCAATACTTCAATCAGAAAAAAATAATAATCCAATTAAAAAGTGGACAAAAGGCATAAACAGACAGCTCCTCAAAATTGGCATGCAAATGGCTAATAAATACTTGAGGAAATGCTCATGATCACCAGTCATGTGGGAGATGCAAATCAAAACAACTATGAAATAGCTCCTTAAACTCATAATGATAGCCCAAGTGAAAAAAAAAAAAACAGAAAACATCACATGCTGGAGAGCATGAGACGAGAGATTGGAACTTTTCCACACTGTTGGTGGGCTTGTGAACATGAACAATCACTATGGAAAGTGACATGGGGCACCTAAAACACCTGGGAATAAAAATTCCATATAAACAAGCAAAATCTCTGCTGGACATATACGGTACTCTAAAGAATTAAGAGACAGAACACTAACAGGCCTATGATTTTTTTTTTTTAGTTTTTTTAGGCATCACTGCCCTCTGGTGGTGGGAGTAGGAGGCCCAGCCTTTGCTCCTGTGGAGCTGGAATTGAACCTCCATCCCAATGGGCCTCAGTCCCACGCACAACCACTAAGCCACGGGGCTCAGTCCCGGCCTATGATTTTTTTAAGCTGGAAACTGCTCAAATGTTTTTCGGTAAAATGGCCATGAGTAGAAGAACGGATAAAAGAACTCTGCCACATAAACACAGTGAAATAGCCTAAAAAACAGGGATGAAATCACAAAACATATCATGACATGGACAGAACTGGAAACTATTATGCTGAGTGAAGTTAGTCAATCACGAAAGAACACATATTAGATGAGACCACGGTAAGGACAAAGGCAGGCGTCTGTTCTTAGGTCACATAATCTACTAATCAGCTGGTTTCCCAAGAAATAAGGTATGGGAATTGCCTAGTGCTTGTGAACTATATATTGCCCCCTTATTAGCACATTTTAGAAAGTGCTCCGACAGAGGAGGCCTCACTTTAGCTGGGATCAGTTTCTCATGATGGAGGCAGAGAAAGAAGACCACTCAGTGCCTACAATGAAACATTGTGCTGTGGTCACCCCAAATCAAGAGACACTCCTAAAAGAGTGATTAGTAAACCTTACTGGAAATTCAAGCCAAGAGGATGGGGTTGGGGGAGCTGGATATGTTTGTACCATGGAAAGTGATTACACTTCGGTAGATGGGAAAACCTGCCACTCGGAAAAACATTTACCATTACTCATACAGAACCATAAAGGGGGTATATTCTTTGTTTGTTCTACTTATCTCAAAGTTATCTATAGTTTATTTTAATCTACATAATCAAGTGGCTTTTCATAGTCATATAACACAAATAAGCATATTTCTGTTATTCTCTGCTTTCAGTCAAAATAAATAACATCAGCAATGATATCTATTGCTCCATGTCCTTTTCTGAACCCAGCCTGAACTTTTGGCAGTACCCTGTCAATGTTACACTCCAATAGCTGATGCAAGATCTTCAGCAAATTCTAAATATGTGTGATATCAATGATATTGTTTTGTAGTTTGAGCATTGTGCTGGGTCACATATTTTGGGATGGCCACATCTCTTTTGTCCAGTAGTTTTTTACCCAAATTTCCTGTCATAGATGAGAGAGTGCTTCCAGTGCTGCATCCACTTGCTGAAACATTTCCATTGACATTTCTTCAATTTCTGGAGACTTGCTTTTGACAATGTGTCAAGGTCACTTGAACTTCTTCTAGCACCATTGATTCTGGCTCATATGCTATCCCTTGAAATGATGGAATGTTGACTAGGTTTTCTTTTTTTCATTAAAAATCATTTTATTAGGGGCTCGTACATCATTTTTCCAATACATAAATAAACATATTGTGACAAGAACCCTCACCATGTCTGCTGCCGTCATCATTTTCCAAACATCCGCCTTGTAACAGACACTTTGGGCCTGCTATCCTTCCTGCTCCTGTTGATCCAGGCTGGGGCGTGCTATAGACAACTGGGATATGAGATTCTGTCCTTTCGAGGCACACAGCATCTTTATTTGTTTTAATCATTTTATGAGGGGCTCATACAACTCTTATCAAAATCCATACATACATCCATTGTGCCAAGCACATTTGTACATTTGTTGCCCTCATTATTCTCAAAACATTTTCTTTCTACATGAGCCCTTGCTATCAGGTCCTCATTTTTCTCCTTCCTGCCCCACCCTTCCTGCCTCACAAACCCTTGATAATTTATATTTTTTCATGTCTTACACTGCCTGATGTATCCCCTCACCCACTTTTCTGCTGTCTGTCCCCCAGGGAGGGAATTATATATAGATCATGTGATCAGTTCCTTTTTTTCTCCCCTACCTACCTTACCCTCTTGGTATCACTACTCTCATTATTAGTCCTGAGGGTTTATCTGTCCTGAATTTCCTGTGTTTCCCATTCTTATCTGTACCAGTGTACATGCTCTGGTCTACCCAGATTTGTAAGGTAGAATTGGGATCATGATAGTGGGGGGGTGGTGGTGAAGGAAGTATTAAAGGACTAGAGCAAAGTTGTATGTGTCATCAGAGATATACTGCACTCTGACTGGCTCATCTCCTCCCCACAATCCTTCTGTAAAGGGATGTACAGTTCCCTACAGATGGGCTTTGGGTCTCCACTCTACACTCCCTCTCATTCACAATTACATGATTTTTTTTGTTTTTTGATGCCTGATACCTGATCCTATCGACTCCTCTTGATCACACAGTCTTCTGTGCTTCTTCCATGTGGGCTTTGCTGCTTCTCAGCTAAATGACCACTTGTTTACCTTCAAACCTTTAAGACCCCAGAGGTTATATCTTTTGAAAGCTGGGCACCATCAGCAATCTTCACCACATTTGCTTATGCACCTGCTTTGTCTTTAGTATGCACATCAGCTTTCAAAGGTCATACCAGAAGGATTCAACTTAGAAATCCAGCTAAGTGAACTGAAGCTTACCTTAAACTCACCTGTAGTAAATGTGAGGAACTGAAATACTCCCTTGGATATAAGGTTGAAATGTTCAAGTGTAATAATGACTGCCATTCCAAGGTTATGGATTTGCAGGTCACTGATCTTTGGTTCATATCTCTTGTTTTGAGGGTATCAAGTGAATGGCCACTCAGGAATATCATATATTTGCTATTTTTATACTCTCTTTGCATTTTGTGATGTGTTAATCTATCAGGAATGGTTCCACCTTTGTCTAAATAATATCCCTTTTGTAAACTTTCAACCTGTTCAAGTCAACAATATATGTATTTTGACCAAAAAAGCTGCCCTATACACATATACCTTCTTCTTTTGAACAGTATCTTAAATTCTGTACATTGACTAAATTAATGATGCAGTTACTAGAATTATCATACACCTCATGGGGATGGTTTAGAATGTTTTCCAATAAAATGATGATGATGATGATGATGATGACTCTAAAAAGATCCAGAGAAATATATAAGCCATAGTTATAGGAATGGATTTTAAGTTCACACTTAATTGTAACTGTGTCTGTCCGGGTATAGACATGCATATGGCCATAAGGTAAGGGTCTATATACAAAAGGAATGTGACACTAAGAAGCCATCCCAACCCAGTCCAGTACAAAGTCATAAGTCTGATATTAACCCATATGCCCGAAATCAGTCTATAAAGTCTCCTTCTGACTCATGAAGTCACAGGTCAGTGGGTGCAGAATTCTGGCGCTGGGAGGGGTCTCCCCATGGCTCCTCGCTTCCAGGGCTCAGGGTCCATCAACAGCATGCCGCTCCAGCTTCAGAGGTCTAGGTCCATCAGGGCAAAGTCGTGTGTCTCTCCGCCAGCTCCTCCAGCTTCTTGGACGCTGCCATCTTATCTTTCCCGGGATTCATCACCTCTGAGACTATTGGGAAAGACAGCTTCTCATCTTCATGAGGGAAATATCGTGATATTTCCCAGAAGTCTCAGGAGAAAGCCATGCCCACATAGAGGCCTCATTGGCTACTCAATGGCTATCTCCAGATTAACAGGCCAGACTCCACCCCTACATTTCAATCATAAAATTAACATAAGCATATGACTACCACAGTAACCCTAATAAAAGAACAATTGGTTTTTATGAGATGGCCCTACTTGATATTAGCCCTCATGAAAACATCATGGAAGATATGAGTCTATAACAAACTGCAGGAAGAAGTCAGAGGATATTCAGCTATAAGTAAGAGTAGTATCTGGGGTCTTTAAGTCTTGTCTTAAAACTAGCAGCCATCTAAGTGAGTCATCAACTAAGTCCACACAGACGAAGCACGCCAACCGGTCTGATTCAAGTATTGTAAATAATAAAGTCAAAATCCGAAGGAGGGAACAGTAGTTGAGCTTACATTCTGAACACTTGATTTTCAGAAGGCTATGATGGCAGTGAAAAACCTAAAATCCATTTGCAGGCATTAAGCCTCCCTCTGACCATAAATCAGGAGTGGGAATAGCTTGCTACTAGACAGAGTAAATGAAGTTTGATTAAAATATGACACCTTATCATTTGATCTCCCTTTTGATGCATTTTTAATTTGTTTCCATTTTTTTAATGATTTTATTGGGAGCTCTTACAGCTCTTATAACATTCAATACATCATTTCTATCAAGAAAATTTGTACATATGTTGCCATATTCATTTCCAAATATTTTCTACTTGAGTTCTTGATACAAGATCCTCTTTCCCCCTCCTTTTTTGTTTTTAATAAATCACTTTATTGGGGACTCATACAACTCCCATCACGATCCATACATGCATCAATTGTATGTAGGCCACATTTGCACACATGTTGCCATCATCACTCTCAAAACATCCTCCTTCCACTTAGGCACCCAGTACCACCTCCCCATATTTCCCTTCCCTCCCTCCACCCCCTCCCCTATGAACCCTTAATAATTTACAAATTGTTATTACTTTTTCATATTGTACTCTGTCCAATGTGTCCATTTTTATTGTTTTCTGCTTTCCTTTCCAATGAAGTTTTTCTCTCTTGTTATTGTTGTTGGTTTTGCTTTTTGTTTCTTGTTTTCATTTTATACATATATCCACCTATGAATTCAAGATAAGTAAATCTTGATAGCATAATTGGACTAATAGTTTCCTAGGATCATATCAGGGGTGG
>PVJH01011235.1:0-69700 GCA_004026705.1 Nesogale talazaci | reverse complement strand
GTTAAAATAAAAAGTTGTAAGCACACACTGATTGTAGATGTACTAAAAACGTGAAGCCATGTTCAAATGGGAGACGAGATGTTTGTCAAATAGCCATTAGTCGTTCTGAACAGAAGACTCACAAGAAACTGGATTTTTGTGGGTCTTCTGAGGAGAGCTGTGGTTCTGGGACCAGTAGCATCCGCATCACCGGACCATGTGAGGAATGCACATATTTCAGTCCAAGCAGCCTCCTGAGCCAGAGACTGTGTTGTGACCTATAAGGAGAATCTCCTGTTTGAAAGTCTGCAAATGTAGATTGAATAATTGGGATGGGAAAAAAGAGAACATTATGGGACCTTCAAGAACCCTTGATGTGTTCATTACAGAACCTCAACGAAAGTTCCAGATAATTTTTTGCATGGATCTGTACTAAGTGCTTCCATTATAGAGATAGGCCTTTTCCCCTGATTGTTTAATCATTTAAACGTATCATGACTCCTAGAGCCCTGTGAGTTAGAGCGAGCTCTCGTGCAGTGACCCCCTCCAACTGTGGTTGTTTCACTGCCACTCTCTCCTCCGTCCTACTCAATTGTAAAAGGCCTTCTCGTTCTACCCATTTTGTCTGTTGCCCTAAACCAATGTCTTCGTTTAGAAAGCAGAGCTGTTGGAGGTGGTGAGTACCTTGTTTACCCTTCATTTTAAACTTAACTCAATATTGTTACTAGGCAATTAGTTCCCTTACAAGGAAACACACTGGCATCTCTCAGTGCTCACTCAGCCCATCTATGAAGGAATACGCTGGTACCTGGGGGCAGCCCATCATGACCCCTAGAAATAGCTCATGAAGGCAGGAATGTAAGTCCTTGATGCTTTTCACCTACGGTCGTGAGGGTGGGCTTTGCTAAAACGTACAATCTAGTCTGAGTTTAAAGTGGAGAGTGGCAAGTGAAATCAGACAAAGACACCCAGAACACATTTTATTAAATGAATTACAGTTAATGGCAGCCGGAAGTTCAGTTTTTTTTATTATTATTATTTTTTGGGGGGGAGGTGGCATCACTGCCTCTGGTGCTCATGGGCGCTACCCAGTGCTGCTCCTGAGAGCCGCCGCTGGATTTGAACTGCCAAGCCCACGGGCTGCAGTTCCGCACTCAACCACTTACGCCACCAGGGCTCAACCCTTAAAAATACACTTCTATTTGTTTTGTTTTGTTTTGTTTTATTTGGGGGACGGGGGGAATCACTGCCTCTGGTGGTCGTGGGCACTACCGGAAATTCAGTTTAAAAGGTGGTCTTTAATGCCTTCTTACTCAAAGAGTGGACCTTGGACCAGAAGTATTGTATCACCCAGAAACTTGGTAGAAATCAGGCCCTATCCGCACCTGGCTGAACAACTCACATTTTAATGAGATTTGCATATGCATTAAAGATAAAGACTCGCTTGCTTGGGGGGTTTCATCAAATATTGATAAGGAAAGGCGTGGTTGAGCGGTGCCACACGTGTCTGTGAAGATGAGTTTCCTGGGCCCTGTGACAATTTCCACTGAGTTTTCAACAACCAGGCAGTACTGTCTAGCGGGTACTAGGAATGATTTTATTGACCCAGCGTACTTGACTTTGGAATCAGACCATTTGGCACGTTAGCCTTTGATGGATGATTTTTACATTTACATTTCCCTTGTCTATTCCCTGGAGGGGAATTGAAGAGACTGAAAGTGACCCTTTAGGAGAGAAAGGGACTACCACGGAGGGACACTGGGGATTGGGATCTAAGCCCTGAACCAATGCCAAGCTTAGCTGTCTTTGATTTTCAAAAGCTGGTAGACCGTGTTGGCATGGAGATTTTTTTTTTAACTTGCTGTCAAGAAAGGAGTCTTGCTGGCGCCGTAGCGAAAGCACTGGGCAGCTAACCAGAGGTTGGCACTTGGAACCCACCTAAGGGTGGCAGCTAGCCTTGGACACCCCTTGGAAACATGGGGCAATTCTACTCTGTCCTCCAGGCGTGCTTTAAATTGGAATCTCTCGGGGAGAGGAAAAACAGGAAGGGAGCAAGCATATTATTACCCTTTCTTTTAGTTTAGGTCACTTGTCACTCTGTGTTGTGCTTAATTTTATCCGGAGAAAAAATTAGCTGCAGCTAATTTCTGTCATCTATATTAAGAGGAAGCAAGTACAGCTTAAGAATATTTAGTGAATGATGATTTGAGACATAGACAGTTTTAAATGCCTAACTCACTTAGAATTAAGAGAGAGACTGACCAAACAAAGTAATTGGCTTACATAGTTATTAACACGTGCGTTACAAAGCAGGCTGCAAACCACAAGGTCAGCAGTTCAACACCACCAGCGCTCCACAGGGGAGAGAAGAGGCTTTCTAGTCCCATAAAAAGTTAGAATCTTAGAATCCCACAGGGGCAGTTTGACTCTGCCTTCTAGGGTCACTGTGCATCTGAGTGGGCTCTCTGGGAGTGAGTTAGTGAGGTCTGAGTTATTAGAATTACAAGACCTTTGGTTAGCCGATGCCTCTTGTTGTTGATTCCTGGGACCTCACCACCTGAGTCAGACAAAGCTCTGAGACTAACTTGCCCAAGTTCACATCGCTGGTGAAAGACAGAGCTGTGTCTAAAACAGCTCTTCTGACTCAGAGCCAAGCTCCACCCTGTTTAGAATGTGACCTATGCAATACAGAAACAGTACCCCACGTTGTAAAACAAACATCTGAAAATACATCATCTCAAGAGAGATAAGATTGGTGATGAAAGTATATGCACTACTTGGCACAAGAATTAAGAGACCATTAGGTGGACAGAATATAGAAAGTCCACATACAGGAGACATATTAATTAGGGTATGCTAATAATATTGAGTCTGTTCTACAGGTGTTCCTGCATTGACATGATAAAATAGACTTTCTATTTGCAGACAAAGAGGACCTAATCCATAAATACTGCTGAAACAGTTATTGGGAAAATTTAGTTATGCTGAAATTAATTCTATGTGATACAAAGATTTAAAGGTAAAAAGTAAAACTGTGGAAATATTAGAAAAGTAACGGAATGCCTTTCTGTATCATTCAAAAGCAGGGAAATCATATTCAGTAAGTTAAAATTATATTCAGTAAGTTAAAATTCCTTGCCAATAAATTAGGAAGATGATAAATAATAGAAAAAGGAACAAAGGGTACATGATTACATATGTGAGCATATATGTACACATACATATGTATTTGTATAAAGAGATCTGAAAAAAAATTAACTTGGCAATCAAAGGCATGCTCATTACAGTAGCTGACGATTAATATGTTACCTTTGTTTACTGGATTATCAAAAGTAAAGCCAAACTAGTACATCCTGTGTTGTCAAGGAGCCCTTCTAGCACTAGGATGTTAACCAACAATTGGGAAATTTAAACATGAGTAGCTTTACCCTTTGACTCTATTTGGGGGAGACTATTCAAAGGAATTAAATTTTGCTATTATTTATTCAAAATTTTATTTATACTTCTGAAAAGTTCCATAAATTTAAGTGCCATATCACAGAAGAATTGCTTAACAAATAATGGCATATGTATATAATGGATTACTATTCAGGCATCTTTATTGACTCTTTAGAAATGAGTACTTATTGACCCAAACATAGAGAATAAAAATATATACATATTATGAGATTTTTTTTTAGTACAAAATTCTTTAAATATATTACATAGGCTAAAATAGGATTAGGGAGCCATCCTATAAACTTCTTTCTGGGCAGTGATTATGGACTACCATATATGCTTGAGTATAAGCTGACCCAAATATCAGCCGAGGCACCTAATTTTACCACAGAAGCTGCATTAAAAATGTGCTAAAAAACCTCAGCGTATACACAGAATTTTTGTTTCTTCCTTTTCTTTTCTTTTCTTTTTTTTGGTATGTTTTTATTATCTAGCTTTCCTGAGTTATATGCAGATTATTGTTAATGGGAATAAATGAATTATAATACCAACCTAGTCATTAGCTAATGTATAAAAAAAACCCTAAAACTAATTATTGCAAATGTAGTTTAAATGACTACTTATATGTTTGGTCTACATTTTCCTTACATTCAGCATCGAATGTTCAATTCCTGGAGTTATATCGACCTAGAGTTATATTCAGCATCTAGAGGTGTGTACCAGCAATAACACTAAAAGAAGCAGTTCAAAAAATTTCATCATGTGCTATAGAAGAAAGTAGTTCCGGTGGGTGAAGGGACACATAGGACAGTGGACGATATGACCAAATAACGATAATTTGTAAATTGTCAAGAGTTCATGAGAGTGGGGAGGGAGGGGAAATATGAGCAGCTGATACCTAAGTAGAAGGAGGAGGAGGTTTCGAGAATGATGATGGCAACAAATGTACAAATGTGGTTTGTATACAATAGATGTACGTATTGATTGTGATAGGAGTTGTATGAGCCCCCGATAAGATGATTAAAAAAAAAAGAAAGCAGTTCTGTAAATCAAGGCATATAATTCTCATTTGAAGTTATGGTAGTTCAGGAGAAGGAGATGGCTACGGATGCTTCCTGGTGGGGGAATTTCACACCCGAAGGCGTCCGTGAGTGACGTCTGAGGAAGTTCCATCGGTGCTCAAGCAGTAAAGAGAACGCAGCTCTTTGCAGTCTGCGATTGCTGTTCGGTACCAGCGAGGCCGTTCCAGCTCAGGGAGCTCCTGTGTACAACAGAGTGAAACTCCGCCTGCTCCTCCTCCTCCTCCGGTCTGTTCTTATGGCTGAGCCCCCTGTCGTCCGTCCCACCCAGACCTTCCTCTTCTCCCCTGCCCTTCTACTTTTTCAAGCCTCAGGTCCTTCTCCCAGGACTGTTCTTTCCTGATAACACGTCCAAAGTACGTGAGATGGAGTCTGGTCATCCTCGCCTTTCAGGAGCATTCTGGCAGCACTTCTTCCAAGGCAGATTTGTTTGGTCTTTCGGATGCCCATAGTACTTTCCCTATTCCTCGCGAGCACTGTAATTCAAATGCATCGATTCTTTGTCGGTCTTCTTTGTCCAACGTCCAAGTTTCACGTGCTGGTAGGGCAATTGAAAATGGCATGACTTCGATCAGACTCACCTTAGTTCTCAAAATGACATCTTGTTTCTCAGCACTTTACAAGAAAGGGCTTGTGCCCCCAATAAACTGATTTTTAAAGCAAGCAAATAAAAAAAGGTCTTGTGTAGCAGATTTACCCGGTGAGGGGTATCATTTGTTCTTTGCTGCCGCTTCCCTGAGCTTTCATTTTGGATCCAAGCAAGATGAAATCTTTACTGACTTCAATCTTGTGTCTGCTTATCATCATGTTACCTATTGGTGCAGTTGTGAGGATGTTTGGTTTTCTTTCCACTGCGTCGTCATCCACATCGAAGGCTACAATTCATGATCTTCATCAGCACGTGCTTCAAGTCACTACTTTCAGAAAGCAAGGTTATACCCCTGCACATCACGGATTGCTGATAACCCTCCCCCAATTCTGATACCGCATTCTTCTTGACATAATTCAGTTTCTCCTGATCTGCTCAACATACAGATGGAATGAATATCATGAGGTCGGAATTGGTTGCTTGCAAGACTGTGCCTGTTATAGCAGTGTTTTGTAGTTTCTAACCACAATTTTAAGCTTGAATATTTGTATCCAAATTATGTGTTATAGAAATTACCCTTGATAGTAATGTCAGTAGTTTAAACATTCAAATATCTTTTAGAAAGCAGTGATTTAAGACCTAAGTGACTCAACCTGCCTGAAATTGAATCCCAGTACTACCATTTGGTCTGTTCAAGGAACTTGAATCCTAAGGTGCAATTTCTTCATCTATAAAATTGGGTAACCCCTCTAAAGAATTTTTGTCAAGCTTAACGTATGGCATGGAAAGCTCTCACAATAGCAGCCACTCACAACAATGACAGATAATATGTTAGAACTGAATGCCTTTTAAGAAAAGACAGTTTGGGGCTGAGCCCCGGTGGCGTAGTGGTTGAGTGCGGGACTTCGACCCATTGGCTTGGCGGTTCAAATCCAGCAGCAGCTCTCTGGGAGCAAGGCTGGGTAGCTCCCACAACCACCAGAGGGCAGTGATGCCCCCCCAAAAGAAAATACAGTTTTATAGTAAAAAAGAGATGATAATCACATAATTTTCTTAGTTTCATAATATCTACAAGAAGATCACTTTTTTCTAGAAACCTATTACAACATATACGCAAAATTAAGAGACTTTTGTAATGATGGGTGAGACACTTCTGTGGAGTTCTAAGTAGAGGCCAATGCCGGCCATTCAAAAGGTCATGTTCACTCCGGTGATCTAGTGGTGGCTGATTAAATTCACCCAGAGACAGCAGAGACGAGTGCTGGAGGATATGGGCAACTAGTAGAAGAAAATACTCCATTGGACATGCAATCCACAGCTTCCCTTGTTTATACTTATGTGTGAGTTAGATAAACTTGCCTAG
Source organism: Nesogale talazaci (assembly GCA_004026705.1). Classification (NCBI taxonomy): domain Eukaryota; kingdom Metazoa; phylum Chordata; class Mammalia; order Afrosoricida; family Tenrecidae; genus Nesogale; species Nesogale talazaci. The sequence continues at coordinate 63,252 of PVJH01011235.1, read as the reverse complement.
ATCACTGGAACGGAAGCTGGTTTCACTCCGGCACGATTGTGCCATTGTGCTGATTTATCAAATTAATACTTTCAAATCCCACTGCTCTTCCCCCTTTAAAGAAAGGGACAACTCCAAAGGCCCTACAGGATGGCTTCACAAAAACCCCTTGTGTTAAGGTTGCAGTCGAAGACACAGCTCACACGTCCTCCCTGACAAACATTCGCGTTCTCCATGACAGTCACTCTAGACCAGGGATTGGCCCAGTGGCCAGGATAGCTTCCATCTCCACAGGCCGTGGTGGTGCCCCACCTCTCAGCTCTGACACCCCAGCACTGCCGCTGCCACCTGCCTGCCCACAGAGGTCTCTGAGAGGAGCTCTGAGCCTGTGCCAGGGAGGGTTTCCTACTCGGGACTGTGGAAAGGCCTTGTTTGCCCAGAGAGCACAGACTTAGGGTTGCTTCTCAGTGTGGACACCGCCTACTGAAAGTTTACTGGCAAGGGTATCTTCGGGAGCCCGTGATAAAGCAACCCAGGTCCAAGGTGAAGGGCACTAAGCACGAGGTGGAAATAAAGGCTTCTTCTGACCCTTCTTGCATTGCCCTTCACCCACATGCTCCCTCACTTCCATCTGGGGAGCTCTGGGCTGCCTGCAGGGTTTGTAAACATGCAACTGGAGCTGTCTGCCATCCCCCTAGCTTCTTACAAAGCTGTCTGGCAATTTTGCTACTTTCTAGCATCTTTTTCAAAGTATTATCTTTTAAATATTAAAAAAAATGAATAAACATTGTTATGTTTCTCACCTTAACATTTGTTTGTAATATAAAATTTTCCTAACTGATTTTTTTATTCTTCTGTTGGAAGGTTCTAGATTGTTCTATTGTCTGGTATCAGTATTAGAAACTGACCAATATCTTTGTTTTATTATTATTATTATTACTTATAAAAACGAGCTCCATGTTCATCATGAAAAGACTTTACCTCCTCCAATCTGTGGTAAAAGTCATGCAAAGTGCCATGTTTTCCATTTAGTGATATGTCATAACATGTTAATATTTTATTTGCTTATATAATGGTACTATATTTAAACATCAAGAAGTCGATAGTTGAATGACTTATGTATGACTTACTGACCATGGAACACTGTAGGGCAGCGTGAGCTGACCAATTATGACTGGTCAGATTCTTTCCTGAAAGTAGTTTGTTTGGCACAAAAGTCACTAAGTGGTTTTTCAGAGCGAGCTTAGCTTGATGGGTCGTCACAGAAGCTATTTGACATTTGTCCCCAGTCGGAGCGGATGCCACATGAAAAATTTACTCAGGCAAGAGGCTCCCAGGAATAAACAGTTCTCCAGTGTTGCTCACCGGGGACTCGGCAAGGTGAGCGCAACTTCAGCTTGTCACGGATGCACTGTTCTGACAAACATAAGTAGATGCTAATGGCTAAATCGTGACAGAATAAAGTCCCACAACCATATGGCTAATTGCCACAACAATATCTTCAGTGTTATTAATCAAGTTTTCATAGTGTGCCATGATAATTGGAATAATTAGAAACAGCATAGGCATTGCTTGTCTCCACCACGCAGTTTGCAGACAGGGACCCCAAACAACCACAGCGGCACTTTCAGTCCTGGGTTATCGAATGCCACCTTTTCCTGAAAAGTGCCGTGGCTAATTAATGAATTAACCATTTGCCCTCAGTTTACTTTTTGTGTGAGCTCGTTGGCGGGGTCACTAGTATTTGGATGAGGCCACCATTCCCCATGTGTGTCAGTTTAAATAAGCAGTGTTCCTTTAAGGCGGGAGGAGGAATCTGCCCATCTTGGATCTTCCAGTGTGAAAGATGAATTCATCGTGTGCTAATTTGGATGATGGACATTCATATTTTTTGGTCGTATATTTCCCATTTTGGCTAATTTAGTTAAGAAAACAAAGACTTAGAGAACAACTGAATAAATTACAAGATGTAAGTATTTGCATAATTTGTTTCAGGCAAGTACTATACAGTGGTGTTCCCAAAATGAATTATTTGGGACACAACTTTCAATTATGGATGAAGTAAATATTACCATCATTAATATCAAAATCAAAACTTTTATTTTCATGTTGCTAACATTCAAATAGACTCTCTCCAGCCATTTCTAAGCTAATCTTTATCCCTGCATCGCAGTGCCGGAGCAAGAATGCACTTGTGTGCTTGGCATAGAGCTCTAATTAAGAGGGCCTCCTGCGCTGCTTTGCTGAGAGGTGGTGACTGGACAGGAAAGACAGAGATTGATGACCACCAGCATCTTGCTGCTGCACAAGCACTTAGGCAAATGGATGAAGGGAACGGCCGCTGGAGGTGCCTAGTCTCTAATTATTTTTGAATATATAAATAGACACAGTTTTCTATAACTAAGTTGAGCCATATCAATTCTTGTCTGCCTAACCCTTTTCTGTGTCATTGGATTGCTTTCTTCCCCCAGCTGGAGACAAGCGCTACTACATTTTTTCTAGAGTTTTTGGTTTCTGTGTATTCTGTTAAAACAGTGTCCCATCACAGTTCTGTAGTACGCATAGGGCTGCTAGCCACAAGGTCAACAGTTCAAAGCCCTCAGTCCCAACTTTGGGCAAAAAAGGAGGGCTTTCCTCGCATCTCAATGCCATATTTTTCTGCATATAAACTACCTTCTCCGGTCATTTGCTCAGCATACAGATAGGATAGTGGAGTGAAAGGGCACAACCCCGATGCACACTTTTGAAGCCAGGCAGTATCCCTTGTTCTGTTCACACAACTGCCGCGTGATCCAGATACAGATTACATATGAGTACAATGAAGTGTTCTAGAATTCCCATTCTTCTCAATGTTGTTCATAGTTTGCTTTGATCCACACACTTGCATGTCTTTGCCTAGTCTCTAGAAGAAGCGTACACGTACGTCTTTCTGGTATTCTCTGCTCTGAGCCAAGATCCATCTGACATCAGCCACGATACCCCTTGTTCCAAGCCCTCTTCTAAATCTGGTCTGAAACTATGGCAGCTCCTTGTCAACTCACTGCTGCAATTGTTGTTGGATAATCATCAGCAAAATTTTATTTGCATGTGATGGCAGTGATAGTGCCCTCTTAACTTGCATATCCTGTTGGGTCATTTAACTTGGGAATGGGCCCCTCACTCAAGGAAAAAAATCGTCACTTCAAGTTCCTGAACATAATTACTGAAACTCATTCTACATAATTTGCAGAATTCTATAAAATTCAACCTGGATTCTGCACAGACTTCTGAACATACGGGAGACTATTTAGATTCTTTACTTTTGCGGCTAGGAGGCAAGCCTACTCATGTTCTGCAAGATTTCAAACCAGGAAAGGTACCTTTTTCAGATGTGGAGAGGAGAGCCGTTATCCTCAAGGAATTGTTTGCTGTCTCACAGACTGGGAATGATATGTCCCTCTTCATAGATGAGGTTGCTTCTCACGATGATTTAAAGCCAGTTCTTCCACTGCTGCCCTGACAACCAGAAAAGCTCAGTGAGATGTGGCTGGATTAGGACAGAATCTTACTGAGATAGCAAGTCAGAGATGCTGCCTATAAATGCAGGCATTGCCATCTCCTATCATGTTAACAGGGCTCAGTATTTACACATAAAAGTTATTTCTTCTTATCTTTTTCTAAAAGCCCTATGTCAGACAATACCACAACTTGCCAAGATATGTTTAGGAACACCATACCATTAATAAGACAATACTTGTCATTCTCAAAATTACTCTAAGAGGAATAGTTGCCTTATTTATAGTGAGTGTCTACTCAGGAAAGTAAAATAGGACTGCTACTAGGGGGGTTCCCCACCATACCTGTATTGGTTGATTCCAAATTAAGCATCTTTTGAAATTATTCATCATTTTATTAGGGGCTCTAACACATCTTATGACAATCCATCATTCAGCTGCATTAAGCACACGTGTACATATGTTGCCATCCACATTTCCAAAACATTTTCTTCCTGCTTGAGCCCTTGGCGTCAGCTCCTGACTGCAGGCACGTTCTCTCAGGAATACATTTGTCTCCGCGTCATTAGGGTGCTCCCAAAAAATAAAGACCCTGTCAGAACAGCAGCTTCCTTGGGGATCTTTGGGGTCTAATTCAATTCACAGCAGAGACGTCAGCCCCAGAAGCTAGGGTGACTAGTCTGGGGGCATTCCAAAATGAGGAGTGATCTTGTTAGATTTGTTTGAAGGACACAGAACAATCATGGTGGCTCACTAGGAAGACGTGTTAAAGAAAATGCTGAGCCCCAGTGGCGCAGTGGTTGTGTGCGGGGCTGCGGCCCACAGGATTGGGGGTTCAAATCCAGCAGCAAGGCTGGGCTTCCTACTCCCACCAGGGCAGTGATGCAGAAAAAAAAAAAATGAAGGAAAATTGAAAACCGTACGGATGAGAAAATCTAATCTTTTTTATCGCAATTGTATTTAGCTCATTCAGATAGTCACTACACATAAAACTTCCTGTCCTGTTTTGGATTTTCTTCCATGCCTTAACATTTCTTAAATTTAAAACTGGGGGAAAATTCTGTTCCATATGGAAGACATTAATGAAAAGAAATTCAGGAGAGGAAAACTTACTCAGTTGCCTTTAAAGCAACTCAACTTTAAAGTGGTTCTCAACCTTCCTAATGCCGCCACCCTTTAATGTAGTTCCTCTCATTGTGGTGACCCCCCAAACCATAAAATTATTTTTGTTGCTACTTCATAACTGTAATTTTGCTATGGTTATGAATTGGGTGGCCCCTGTGAAAGGGTCATTCGACCCCCCCCCCCAAAAGGGATCTCCACCCACAGGTTGAAAACTGCTGCTTTAGAGTAAGGCTCTTCTAGCCACAGTCTTGGTACTGCCCACCAAATGACAGGATGAGAGCGTGCAGACAGGGAGATGGGACTAATGAGGGAATTGGTCAGTTTCCCATTCAAGTGGAAAGTGGCCATCACAGCAATGCATCTTCTAGGGAAGCAAGGACTGCACTTGAAGAATTTCATTGGGAAATCCCATCCCTTCAGACTTTTTATTCCTAAGACAAGAGCAACAGAATTTTGACCTGATGTAAACTGAAGAGTGCAGAGCTCATCAGGGAAGTTATTGAGCAAAGGAACCACCGCCTACAGAAACTCATAGGCCTAGATGGTAATTAATGTCAAGAAATGATAGATGTATGTTGTTTTTGATGTTTTCTCTTTATAAAGGTCTCTCCTTTGTAGCAATACTTTCCTTAACTCTCCTATACTTTTTTTTTTTTTTGGCATCACTGCTCTCTGGTGGTGGGAGTAGGAGGCCCAGCCCCACTGCTGGAATTGAACCTCCATCCCAGTGGGCTGCAGTCCCGCACACAACCTCTATGCCACCAGGGCTCAGTCCCTATACTTATTTTAAGGATTAGAAAGTAAATTTTTAAGATTCAAACCTTTCTTAATTTGATTAAAGTAATAAATTTGTAATTAGCTTTATATAGTTTTAGTATTATTTTAAGGTAATTAGCTTATTTATCAGTACTCCCCCCCCCAAAAAAAAAAGACAAAGCAGTATGTGCTTTTCATATCCAAAAATCACACTAGTTAAATAAGGATTTTTAAATTCTTGATTCTAGGTACCCTTTTTAATATCAGATTCAAACAAGCATAAGGTGATCAAAGTAAGAAAGTTGGAAAATTCACCTTTATTATGGATTACTTGGGTACAAATCAATGAAAATCTAAAATACAATTACTCAGAAATTTTTTATATAATATTGAGTTACCAAGATTCTGATGTCTAGACTTGCATTAAGTCTTGAAGTGAAAAACCAGTTTCCTCGATCCTTAAAATGAGGAAGATCTACTTCTTGTTTCAATAAGGTAGTATTTTAGAAGTGTAGGCCTTCTCTGGAAGTTTGCTGGGTGACACACATGATTTGTGCTAGGCTACTAACATATAGTTTGTTCAAACTTGCCCCAGTGGTGCCCTGGTGATCTGCTGTAAGATTAGAGCCCTGAAAACCGTACAGAAACAGTTCTACACTGTAACCCAGGGAGGATCCATGAGTCAAAATTGACCCTGGCTTTTGAACAAGGAAGACCTAGGTGATATAATCAGATGGTCCTGGGTCCTCATCCTGATCCCCACATCTCTGGCTCATCTACACCACTCTGCAACTTTGGGATCGTTGTACAACCATCTTTGGGCTATATCTGGATGGATGGATGGATGGATGGATGGATGGATGGATGGATGGATGGAAGATAGATCGATCGATAGATAGATGATAGATGATGATGATGATGATGATAGATAGATAGATAGATAGATAGATAGATAGATAGATAGATAGATAGATAATTAGGGATAGAATAACTTCCCAAAATCAATGTAAGTGTTGAATAAAATCACTGACAAGTTATGCAAAGCAATTTATTTCATAAATAAATGTTAGTTCCCCTGAGAATCACCTATCTTTATGCCAAATTTCAAGTATTCCTATCTCGGCAATTTGACTTTCCAAAGCTGATTTAGAGGATACGTAGTGAATATTACCTCCCAATTCCAGGTGACTCATGGAGTCAGTAATCTTTGTAAAACAACAGTATCTCAGTCTACACTTTTAGTTCTTCCTTGAGCTCAGTACCTTCAGCTTCCCCAGTTCATGGTCACAGCTGGAGCCCCTTGTTTGACAATAGCATGCCACCCTCAAACCCCACCACCTCAAGCTTGAGACTCTCTGGTGTGTCTCACTACATCATCTTACTTCCAACTCATTGGACTACCATTCATCTACCCTATCTTTCTTTTTCTGAAATTGATTTCACAAACAGCCTCCCTTCATCATGTTCCATTCTTCATCATTTTCATCATCACTTACTGAATTTATCCAAAACCCTCATCCCTTTCTCCCTTTGTGTTTGTTGCCTGACAGAACTCTAACCATCCTCTTGCTTGGAAGGGACAGGAAGAAAATACACCATGCTCACGGAACTCGCTTTAACCATAAATGAGCCATAAGCACCAACTAACAACCTGGCTATATTTATTTCTTAAACATCCAATATTTTCCTTTAAATCTCCCCGGCCCTAAGATGCCCTTACCAAGCCTTTAACTGTGAAGATAGAGTTCTCCTCCCATTCCTACAAGCAGATCTTTCCATCTCCTTGCATTTGACCCACTTTCTCTCTTAAGACTGACGCCATCTCTCTCTCTCTCCTGAGACACAAGGTCACACTGTCTTCTTGCTAAAGCATTCATTCCTATGAGCGCATTTACTCTCCCATCATTCATGTCTCCTCTCTACTGAGTTATTCTTGCCAGCACTGGGACAGGCTGTGCTCTTTTCTAAAGGAATAAGAAACAAACTTAAGACATCCTCCTCCCTCGAAGGCACACCCACCTCCAGCAGTCTCTTATCTCTCACTACCTTACAAAATGCCTTTCAAGATTTCTGTTTGTAATTTCCATTTCTTCAGTTTTCACTCTCTCTCAAAGCCACTATTTTCAGGCTGTCATTTCTTCCCCCTCATTTTCAACTAAACATATTTATCCCCATGTTACTAAATATAATGGTCAATTTTTCATCCTTTAAAAAAATAAAACAGCCTCTCATCTTTAAAATGGTTGATGTCTGCCTTCTTCTTGAAATAATTTTTATTGGCTTCCCAGAATCCCCATTTTAACTCTTCCTCTGCTTCTACTATTTTTTTTCTTGACTCTCTGTTATTAACTCATCTTGCTTTACTCGCGTATTAAAGGTTGCCATGACCCAGGACTCAATCTGCAGCCCCCTTCTCTGTCACTCGAAGTGACTTTGCATAGTCAGTCCTGTGCTTCAAAAAGCATCTCTAAGTTCGACTCACTTCTCCTCTGAAGACCTAAGACTCATATGCCCAACTGTCTGACCACCACGTGGAAGTCCACATGACATTCCTCACTTAATCTGGTCTCGATTTTCCTTTTAAAAACTTTTCTGCTTCCCAGCCTTCACCTCGCTTCTCTCTTAAAACCTGAAAATTACCTGAGTTCCTTCGACTAATAATTCACATGGGCTCTACCTACAGAGGTAGCTTCAAAATAGCACCAGAATCTCCCCAAACAGAATTGTGTTCGCATACACAGGAGGTAGCACTTCCACCTGGCTCCACGCAGACCAAACCAGGAGCCATGTTTCCAGAGTCTCTCCTAAAATGCTTTGTATCCATCTCTCTACTCCAAGATCAAACATAGGGATTGGCTGTTGTATCGGTGACTAGGTGGGAGGGTGCAAGGGTGAAGGGTGACAAGATTCAAAGTACTAATCTTCATCTTTGAAATGAATATCCCTGGATCACAGACGGCACGCATTTGGAACCGAGTCCCAGAAGGGGATGGGGTGCATGCAGGTAGAAAAACACTGGGCAGGCATGCAGAAGACCTACTGTTTGAAGACATTTCAATTAAATTGGAGATTATAATAACTTATTTTACAAAGTAAACATATGTGTTTATTGGTCTTTAATGCCCCTGAGATCAAGGGTTTTTATGTATTGCTTGTTTGTGCTTCCAAATCCATGAGATAGTTCTTGGCCCAAAGTGAAGCTTAGCACCAAATTCTCAAAAATTAAAATAATTTAGAATCCCCTCTTTAAAAATGACTAATTGTAGGTCACCCAGTATGCCCTGGTGGCATAGTGGATTACACATTGGGCTGCTAGCCACAAGGTCAGCAGTTTGACACCACCAACCACTCTGTGGAAGAAAGATGAGGTTTACAGACTAGGAAGCTTTTCTTTCAGAACTTCCCGGGTCCCTATGAGTCCGAATTGATTTGAAAGTAGGTCAGTAGTGTACTTTGTGCTGGATGTGGACACACACATGGCTTATTTGCCCTGTACATCAGTGTTGAGTCTCACCGTATCGTGGAATGCCCAGGGTAGAGCTATGTGGAGTGGGTTGGCTATATAGTCCCCCTTGAAATGATAGGTGACTTGGCGGAGAATGAAGACTGTGCTTCTGAAATCATCAAGCCGTATCTGCGTGTCAGGAAGGTCCTAACCAAAATGCCCCCCCATAATTGAGCCCTGAGCGCCAGCAGCACAGGCGTCGGGGGGAGTTCCAGTTCTGCCATTCTCTTTTTGACCAGACGTGTCACTTGATGGCAGATTTGGTTTGTGGGGACGACAGTGGGTCACGTGACACTGGAACTGTAAGGAAGGGCATTTTTAGTAATAGATGCAAAGCCAAGTACTTATGAAATATTTGCATTACCAAAAAATGCCACTGTTCTGTGGTTTTGTTTATATATTATAGTTAATAAAATGCACTAAAAGGTGATGAGGACGGGGGAACTGATCACCTTGGTGGACACATAACCACACACTCCCACTCTGAGGGGGACAAACAACAGAAACCATAGGGAAAAGGAGACAGCGTTCAGTGTAAGATGTGAAAATAATAATGATTTGTAATTTATCAAGGGGTCACAAGGGGGGAGAGGCGGAGGGAGGGGAAAAAAGAGAAAGTGATACTAAGGGCTCAAGGAGAAAGAAAATGTTTAGAAAATGATGGCAACATACCGGTATGTACAAATATGCTTGATACACTTGATATATGGATTGTTATAAGAGCTGTAAGAGCCCCCAATAAAATGACCTTTAAAATTAAGAAAATAATAACAATAATATGTACTACATGCAATCCTACAGCATGCAAATGGACCATAATGACAACTTTCACTAATTTGGGGGCAAGATATGCCATTCCCCATTCTCAGGGATAATCCAGAATGTCCAGAATTAACCCTAATTGGAGTTACTGTCTCAGCTGGCAAAAATCCAAGGTCATCCACATTATAAGGATGTGTATACTCAGAGCATGGGAGGAAATGATGGCGGCATAGGTTCGTGTCTGGCCTTTCCTGGCTACACTAGGGAGAAGGATAATCCAAGTCCACATCAGTTCCTACAGACTGAACTCAGCCATGTCTCTACCCTCCAGCTTCCATTACAGAGCCTGACACCACCCAAGACCCCCCCCTCCCATGAGAGTCTATGTCTCTCTTAAGTGCATTCATCTCTTACCCAGGTCACAGAGGCTTCAAAAGAACCCTCACAGTTATGGGGTGGGGGAGTTAAGGAAGGAATTCAACAAGTTACAAGTTAGGATCAGAAAGCACTGGGAGTACAGTTCTTTTGTTCATAGGCACCTCTTCACAGTCATAATCTCAAGTCTTTTCTCTGATACCCAGCCTCTCAGCCATGTGGTCCCTGAATCTCAGTCCAGCCCAGGCTACTGCTACAAGGGGCACCCCACTCTGCAAGCCTGCCTGAGGGCACTCCGCTTGACTTGTTCCCCGAGCTTTGTCTCAAGCTCCCTCCATCACTGCCCCTCCTCTGCACCAGGGATCTCAGACATGCTCTGCTTACTGGGCTCTTCATTCTCAGTGGTACCAGAGTCTCTCTTCCTGCTTCTGTGATGGCTCCCTTTACATCCAGTGAACAGCAAAACAGACTGGTCCTCTCATGAGCCTCATGCCCTGCGGAGTGCCCCTCACCAGCCGTTTAGTGAGAGAAAGATATGGATAGAAGACTCATGCGAAGTAACTTAATTTCACCACAGTATTGTGTGCTTACTAAAAGATGTTTATACTTTTTAGATGCAATGTTTCCACTCCAAAGACAAAGATTGAAGCTATAAAGATCTAAGAGATAAAGGGCAATAATGAACTTAAAAAAAAAAAAGAAAGAAATTGCCATAACAAAATAACCAACTTACAGTGGGGTTCCTGCAGTGGCATCCCAAAGTAAAGACAGAATCTGCCTGCGTCGGAGCCAGGCTCTGTTGTGTGTAGGATGTAGAAGACCTTTTCAGTCATTCCCAGCTCAAATATGTCATGGTTCGTAAGGGAAGATGGTAAAGAAGGCTCAGTAGCAATGGAGGGAGCACCTGCTATATCACAGACACTGGTCTGGGCATTGTTTTCACAGTAGGGAAGGACATTAACCAAACCAAACCAAAGATGCTCTTCTATCATAATAGGAGAGATAGGTAATAAACTCGTACTGGAGTAACAAGTACTGTGGAGAGAAAAAATAATCAGGGAAGGAATTAAGTGAGTACTGGAAGGCTTAACAACTGCAGCTTTAAGTTGGGTGGTCAAAGAAGGCCTCACTGCGATGCGAACATTTGAGTGAAAGCAAACAGGGATGGGAATGGTCCATGGACCTATCTAGGGAAAAGCCTCCAGGCAGATGAACCTGACACAGGCCCACATGTTATATACTCGAAGAAGAGCAAAGAGACCAGAAGTAGGAAATGCTGAAATCTTGAAAACCACTGGAAAGACAAAAAGATTTTTATTCTGAGATAATGAGCCAGTGAAGAAATTTGAACAGAGGCATACCATTGGCTGGCTTACCCTTTGAAAGAATCGCTCTAGAATCAGTTCTAAAAATGGATTAGAAGACAAGACAGAAATAAGGAGACTAGCCCAGGGTGTCTTGAAATAAAATCATTTCCCACTAGAAATACTTTCTCACAGCAAATAAAAACTCCATGAAGAACAGAGATTTCTTTGAATTTTGTTTCTAACAATTACTGTCCTAACCCCATATGTAACAGGGCCCTGAGTATTTTTTAACTACCTGATGGATGTTACAATAAGAAAATGATTGGTTGATGACGGTAAACGGTGCTAGTAGTATCGGCTGACGCCACTTCTAAAAGCCAAGGTGTCATTGAGCAAGGTGGGTGGAAGGGGCTGATTTTGTTGACAATACCTGCATGACCTGCTCATAGATTAAAAATGGGGTGTGAGGGAGAGAGAAGTCCAGGAGGAGTCCTCCTGTTTGTGGGAGGAGCAGGATCCGGCATTGGAGAGTAGCAGTTTCAGACGAATCTGAGACATCCAAGTAAGGAGGTTCTGGTCCTAGGCAAAATGGACCAGGCCGAGGCGGTCTCTCTCTCCCACTGCATGCAGCTGTAAGACTTGATCACTGTGTGGGGGACAACAGTTTGAAAACTCTTGAAAGTAAATAATAGCCTGCAGATTGGCAAAGAAGGCCAGAATTTCAAGTACCACCAAACACCAGCATCCCCCAGCTGGGATACAGCACAGTACTGCTCTCTGATTATTCCAGATTTCTCTCTTTTTTCAGCCCTTTAAATAGAAAGACAAGTTTCTCCCAAGATTCTAATAGCCATCCCTTTGTGATATCTTTATTTCCATGAAGTCACTTAAACTTCTTCACATTTCTTTCCTTCCGTGCTACATTCCTAATGCTCTAGGAAATGAGCTCTAACCTCACCCTCCCCTACCCCGTTCTCACCCACTTACATGACTTAAAAAGCTAGGAAATGTTAAAAAAAAAATTAAAAGAAAGCGAGTTCTTATCATTGTCCGTCATTTTTGTTTATTTGATTATCCATCAAAGTCTGTGTGACTTAAAGTCTCTCTTATTTTTCAGTCAGCACTAATTCAATTACAACTTGACCAACAGTTCATGCGACAGTCAAAATGTATAATTGTTCTGTGCCTTGAAATTTTTTTATACCCTTTTGTAGACCCTCCCTCAAGCCCTGGCAACCTCTGATATCTTCAATCACTCTTGTGCACAAATACATATATGTAGCAGCGTGTATCAACTTAACTTGGATTTCTCACCAAATTAAAACCAAACTCACTGCCATCTCGTCAATCCCACCTCATTGTGACCCTGGTGACAGAAGTACCCACTGTGGGTTTCTCAGGCTTTATGGGAGTAAAAAACTTCATCCTTTTGCTGCTATTTTGAACTGCAGACCTTGTGATTAGAAGCCCACAAGAAGTTCTAAAATTCATCCACACCTATGTGAATACCTCTTTGCTTGTTACTACTACAATGTTTAGATGCACCACAGTTTGTTTATCACTTTCACTGTTGATATTTGGTTTGTTTTTCTTTTGGGACAAAATTTCGGGGGGGGGGGGGACACTATAAATATTCATGCTCAGGTGTTTGCATGAATATAGTTTTGATTTTTCTTGTATAAATACCAGTGAGAGGGGTATCTGGGTCATTTGGTAAATCTGTTGCATTTTATAAGGAGTTACCAACGGATTTTAAAAATAGCTATGCCATTTTACATTCCCTCTGAGAGTGTCAGAGTTTGAGTTCCTTATATCAGTGGTTCTCAACCTTCCTCATGCTGCAACCCTTTAATAAAGTTTCTAGAGCTGTGGTGACATCCCGTCCATAAAATTATTTTCCTTGCTACTTTATAAACGTAATTTTTGCTACCGTTATTAATCGTGGGATCCCCAAAGGGGCCGTGGCCCACAGGTTGAGAACCGCTGCTCTATATCCTTGCTCTCCCCACCCCATCTCCCAGTTTTTAAACATCATCCTAATAGGCGCAGAGTGGTATGCACTGAGGTCATCGTTAGAGTTTCCCTAGTTGACCCCTTTCTCCTGTTTATTGGCCATCTGTCCGTCCATGAAGTATCTGCCCCCATTTGTCCATTTGTTGTTGCTGTTGTTGTTGCTTTTTAGGGGGGGCATCACTGCCCTCCGGTGATCATGGGAGCTACCCAGCCTTGCTCCTGGAGAGCCACTCTGGATTTGAACCGCCAAGCCCGTGGGCCACAGTCCCACACTCAACCACTACGCCACCGGGGCTCAGCCTTGCCCATTTTTTAAAACTGTGGTTAAGATTTAATTTGAAGAGTTCTTCATATATTCAAGAATGGAATCTCATTCACATATGGATCCTCTAAATACTTTCTCCAAGTAAGCTGCCTGTGTTTTCCTTTTCAAAGACAAAGTTTTTAATTTTTATAAACTTCAGTTTATCATTTCATCAGTTATGGCTCGAGTTTTCTGTGTTAAAAATATGTTGACCTCCAGCAATGTCACAACATTTTCTCCTATTAATTATTTTTTAGCGTGTTTTACAGGTTTTTCCTTTACTCTGTCATCCTCTCTGATTAATTCTGTGTAAGGTAATGATGTCTAAAGTGTACTCATTCTTTTGTGGTGGGTATTCAGTTGTATCAAACACCATTTGGGCAAAAGACCATTCATGATTAAGTTCTCTTGCCACTTATAGAAAAAAAGTCAATGGGCAGTATATGCATTAGGCTATTTCAGAGCTCTGATCTCCAGTAGTCTACTGCATTTTACCCTTACTGGATAGTTTTGATCATTGTACTACCTTTATAGTAATCCTAGAAATCAAGTAGTATGAGTCTTCTAATAGTGTCTTCATTTGCTATCCTTCTAATATTTTAGAATCAACTTTTTCCACCAAAATAATCTTACTAGGGTTTTCATTGGGATTGTATTGCTACTGTAAAATCAATTTTGAGCAAACGGACAGCCCAACTATTGACCCATCTAATCAGTACACTTATACAGCTTTTTATTTATCAGTGACTATCATTCTCTCTATGCTTAAACTGAAAGGAAGCAGAAACTGAAATTGTAAGGCTTTCAATATATTTGAGAAGTTCACATATGATAAAAGTGGAATTTCAGGTCATTGGCAAGGAGCCCTAGTGGCATCATGGTAATGTTGGGGGCCGCTAACTGCAAGGTCAGCAGTTTGAAACCAGCACTCAGCTTTGCAGGAGAAAAACGGGGATGTTTATTCCCTAAAGATTTACAGTGTCGGGAACTCACAGGGACATTCCCCTCCAGTCCCGTGGGGTGACTGTGAGTCCGCACAGGCTCAATAGTGGTGGGTTGGATTTGGGATTTGGGGAAGACAATAGATCATTAGGTCATCCAGAGACTACCTAGCCGTTTGGAAAACCAAGAAGCTGTACATTGAGTTACTATATAGGAACACTCCAGGTGCATTAGTAATAGAACTTGGGGGGTGGGGACACCATGTGCCATAAAGAAAAGCTTGGTAAATGTAACACTTTCTGATGGGGAAGCACCTCTCCAGGGCCTGAGAGGGGGCATACATTTGAGATGTGTAACTCTCAAGTCTCAGACTCTCCTCCAATTAAAAGGGGTAATTTTCAAACTTGAGCCTGCATCAGAATCACCCGGGGGATGGGGGGGGGGGGGCGGGGGGAGACTGTTGCCTTGGGTTGACTCTGACTCCTGGTGACCCCGCGTGTGTCACAGTTAAACTGTGCTCCACAGGTCTGTCCAGGCCTGATCTATTGGAAGGGGATGGCCAGCCTTTTCTCAGAGCCTCCTCTGGATGGACTTCAACCTCCAAACGGGTGGTTAGCAGCTGAGCATGCTACCGCCATTTACACCACGCAGCAAAACAAAGAAAAAGCCTCACTGCCATCAAGTCAATGCCATTTCTCATCGTGATCTTGAATCGGGTCTCCAAGACTGTTCTTCATCCTTAGCAGCTCAGGCAACCTGACCATTCTCCTGTGGAGTGGCTGCTGGTTTGAATCACCAGCTTTGTGGTTAGCTATCCAATGCTTAGCCTGAGCCCACGGCGCCCGCCCACCCACAAACAAACAAACAACTAACTACCATCAAGTCAATGCCAGCTCTTATTGACCCAGTAGGACAGAATAGAACTGCCACTGTGGGTTTCCAAGACTGGGATTCTTTACCGGAATAGAAAGCCTCTTCTTTCTCCCACTAGGGTGCCTTAAATCACACAGAGGACTTCTTAAATCACAAATTGTTCGTCTTTAGATTAGCAACCAAACACATTAGCTGTTTCCATCACCCAGTGACTAGTTAAATCATGATACATCCAATCAGCGAAATACTCTGTCACCATAAAAGGAAGAAGGTATTTCTCTACATATTGATATGAAATGATCTCCATTTTAACAATCATAATGTAAAATTAAAAATACATGGTGCAATGTGTTCTTATTTATGTCTTAAAAGGTATGTGCATGCATAAAAATGCTTCTATATTATAAAAGGAGCATTGGCTGCCCTTAAAAGAGGGCGCTGGGGGAGGTGGGCAGGTTCTGGGATGGAAAGAAAAATTACTCTTCATTGTGTGCCATTTTATATATATATATATATATATATATATATATATGAATAGTATGAAAATGATATAAGTTTTCCAGATTTAATGTATTCCCAGTATGTATTTTTAAAATTTTTTTCACTGTTTTCGAAGAGCTCACTCTAAATGAACAAAACAAAAAACCCACGGTTTCTCATTGTAATTCACAGTGTCTGAGGGAACTGTGAGTGAGTGTACTGGGGAGAGAGGCAGGCTGTGGTCCTCGCTGCCCTCTCTCAGACTCGAGGCAGAGCATCAAGACGCAGCCACAGGAACTGGCAGCTGATGTGGAAAGGAAATGAGTGTTGTTGATGAAAACAAGTTTACCGTATTTTATGTGATGTTTCTTCTGCTTCATATCTGAGTTGGTTTACGAGCAGATTAATTTATGGACACATTATACACTGTGATACCCTCCGTAAGCCAAACTTCCCTGCGTGTCTGTTGGCCCAGTAAACCATTCTGGACCTCATAAGTCTTTCTAAAATCAGCTGACCCAAAGTGGCAATTAATTCCTCTTTGTAAGTTCTTCGTTCTTTATAGTTTCCTTAATGAGTTTCCCTGAAAGGAAGCACTCTAAATCTTGGAGGGTCCTGTAGCTGTAATTACCACTGCATCGTAACTTGGATACTCATGCAATAGTGGGTCGTGATTTAGCAAAGGAAGTCTTTCAGAAAACTCCATTTCCCCTACCCAGAAAGACTCAGTTACTACATGAGCATATAGCAATCGTCCACACTGCGTTCTGAGTCCCGGGACCTGGGCTTTGATGTGGAGAGGGGATTTTACGTGGCACACAGTGCTTAGCACTTCACGAACTGAAGGGGTGGTGTTGGGGGCCCATCAGCTGCTGCTAGTGGGAAATGCAGGACCGTGAGCTTCCATACAGAGGATAGCCTTGGATCTCTGTGGGACTCTGGCTGAGAGTGGCCTGGAGACCCACTCAATTCCACAACAGAGGACCTGGCTTTTTATGGGTTTTAGTACGCAGAGAGGAATACAAAAAGTACACAGAAGTGTGAAAGAAATGTAGTCATCTTTCAGATGAGATATGACTTCCGGCTGTTGCCATCTCTGAAAACAAAAACAGAACAACAACAACGAAAACCCCATCACTGCCTCAGATATGACTCAGACTGTCCCTGTAGGACAGAGAACTGCCAGGGAAGGTGTCTGAGACTGTAAATCGCTCCACGAGTCGAGAGCCTCACCTTTCTCCTGTAGAACAGCCGGTGGTTTCAAACTGCTTGACCTTGTGATCAGCATTCCTGTGTGTCTACCCCCTCTCCCAGCAGGCCCCACAGAAGCCTCTGGACAATGTGCTGGCCTGCCATGGAGGGAGGGAGGTCACTTTGTCATCGCCGCACGTTTTCCCGCAGGTGATTCTGATGCATGGGTTTCACAGGCCCCTTGGACAGACAGTGTTTTGAGAAGCTGGAGGGACCGTTGAGGGATTTCTAAGCGCATCGTACTATAGAAAATGCACCTTTGTGCTTTGGGAAAACAGGAAGTCAAACAAGTGTATAGCACCGCATTATCATCAGCGGGAATTCTGTTTATCTTAGAGAATTGTTGTCGTTGCAAGTGTAGCCCATGAGAAAAAGCATTTCTTTTCTTGCTTGGTAGATACGTGTCTCTTTAAAATCATTACACCTACACGCAGATGACTGCTTGGGTACAAAACAGCCCATCCATGAAGGGTAGGATGGTGCCCCAGCCCCTCTTTCTCTCTGTTGTTTTGCAGCTGGCATTTTCTGCTAGAGAAAGGTCATTTAGGAGAGCTGGGTTGAACTTCCAATTTGTGACCAGCCCAGACAGCCAGAGTCAGGGATACGATGGCCGTGGCGCCTCGATGCCCTCACTGGCTTCTCCCGGTTTCCCATCCCGTCTCTCCCTGCCTCTGTGCAGATCACCTGGGCCCCAGGCAGATAGTCAGTTTTTGATGAGCTGCATTCATGGACAGGAGTGGGGCACATATGGTCCCAGAAGATGGATAATCCAAAAGCCATTAATACTTGGCTTTGAAATGTATTTAGTAATGTTTTAAATTGTTCTTACTTTCCTAATTATATTGTGCTAATGTGGCCATTATTGGCACCCCCTTAACTTGGTGAGGAGGGGGCACAGAAAGATGCAAAGTGACTGTGGGAAGCCTGGCTGACGGGATTTTTTTTTTTCCAATCTAGTAAATGTTTTCCTTTGAATCATTTCCATGTCCATGATGAAGAGTTGTCAGTCTAGCAGCCTGTCCAGGTCCCTAGCACACTGAAAGCACAGGAAGTACTTGTTAAACGAAGAGTCTTGCTATTCTACGTAGCAATCTCTTATGGCCAGAACGGGACCTAAAATGGGAGAGGGGGAGTCATGGCCACGGAAGATGGCCACAACCCCCCCTACACCCTGCCAAAATGCCCACCTCAAGTTTAGTAACTGTTATAATCAATTCTCAAGCAGACCTATGACTCCACCCTGGCAATAAAGAGTTTTGATCTTGTTGCATTGCTGTATACTTTTTAGGAAACTTGTACTACCCCACTCATGTGTCAGGCTTGTATACTGGGGTGACTTGTGTGGTGCCCTGGTGCTGAAAGGAGTGCCACCCATCTTTCAAAGAGCAGCAGGTTCATCCAGGGTGGCTAGGCTTCAACAGAGCTTCTGGACCAGCGGTTCTCAACCTGTGGGTCGTGACCCCTTTGGGGCGTCCAATCACCCTTTCACAGGGGTTGCCTGATTCATACCAGTAACAAAACGACGGTGATGAAGTAGCAATGAATATAATTTTACGGTTGGGGGTGGGGGAGGTCACCACAGTATGAGGAACTGTATGACAGGGCCGCGACATGAGGAAGGTTGAGAACCCCTGTTCTAAAGTAGACTAGGAAGGAATACACAGTGATCTCCATGCCCATATTAGCCACTGAAACCCTTCTACTGCAGACAGCGCTGGGAGACAAGCCCTCCCGTTGAGAGAGCACCCAAACAGGACTAGGGACGGACTGCCGCCTCACAGTCGTCGACTTCAATGCCTTGAAAGGAGCAATGCTCTTAAAGATCTTGATTTACTGATGATGCACAATAACTCTAGGAAAATTTGTAAGTTGTAAAAAATGAGATGGAACCATTAAGGATGGGATCCCAGGCATTAATGAGCTAAAGTAGACTGGTATTGGCCACCTTGAGTCAGATGGTCAAATGGTTATGCTATGCCAGAAATGATAAATTCAAGAGTAATGGCATCGCTTTCATCATCCAAAAAGAACACTTAAATATCCACCTGAAGTACAGTACTGTATGTGACAGAAAATTAGCTACATGTTTACAAAAAAGACCAGTTAATATAACTACAATAGTCACATGTAATATTCCAGTTTACAGTCCAACCATTAAAGCAAGTGAGGAAGAAATTGCAGAATTCTACCAACTGTCTGAATTTGATCACCTCTGCAATCAAGATGCACTGGTGGTTATTGTGATTGGAATGTGAAAGTTAGAAACAAAGAGGAAAGATCGGTAATTGAAAAATATGAACTTGGTAATATAAAGGAAGCTGGCGATCATATGGTAGAATTTTGAAGACCAACACCTTCATTGAAAATACCTTTTTTCAACAACATAAGCAGCCACTGTGCATATAGACCTCATCAGATGGAATATGCCCAAATCAAATTAACAATAGCTTTAGGAAGAGGCGGTGGAGAAGCCAAGCTCACTTAGTATCATTAGCCAAAACAAGTCCAGGGCCAATTGTGGAACAAACCACCCATTGTTCAAATCCACAATGAAGCTGAAATAAATTAAAATAAGAAGTCTATGTGAACCAGAAAACAACCTTGTATAAGTCCCAACTGAATCTGGAGACCTCTTAAAAACAGATTTGATGCATTCAGCACTAAGCGATCTGCAGGATGACGTCAAGAACATATATATGAAAAGCTTGAAGAAAGTAAATGGACAAGAAAGAAAATTCTGAAATGCGAATCAGAAGAAACTCTGAAACGCCCAGTTAAATGGAAGTAGCTAAAGCAAATGGGAGAATTGATGAGGCCAAAGAGCTGAACAGAAGCTTCCAAAGGGCAGGATGTCAAGAAGACAGAAATGTCCAAAGTCCTGGGGTTAGAACGCAAAGGGGAGAACACACTCGGCAAATCTCAAGCTGAAAGAATTGAAGGAAAAGCCCAACCTTTGGGCATGGACAAAATACTGAGTAACTCCAGGAACATCAAAAGAAGATCAAAGTATACAGTAACCGTATCAAAAAGAATTGGTCACCAATTATCCACTTCCAGAGGTAGCATATGGTCAAGAACCCGTGGTGCTGAAAGAAGAAGTCCACACTACACTGAAAGAAGGATTCAGAACATGTCTTCAGGAATGGATGGAATACCAATTGAAATGTTTTAACAGATGCAGTGCAAGAAGCAACCCCCTCTTTTATACTGAAAAATGTAGAAGACAAGCTACCTGGCCAACTGACCAGGAGAGATCCATATTTGTACCCAGAAAAAGATGGCCCAACAGAATATGGAAGTTATCGAACAACACCATTAAGATTACATGCAAGGGACACTTTGTTGGAGATAACTTTAAAACAGTTGCAGCAGGACGCCGACAGGGAACTGCCAGAAATTCACACAGGGTTCAGAAGAGGAGGGATGCCATGGGATCCTGGCTAAAGTAGAAAACACTGGAAAGATGTCTACTCCTGTTTATGGATTGTACAAACGCACTTCACTGTGTGGATGATTATAAACTATGGATAGCATTTCTAAGAATAGGAATTCCAGAACCCTTCATTGTACCTGCGTGGGACCCTGTACGTAGACCAAAACAGAACATGAAGGTAACTGCATAGTTTGAAAGCAGACAAGGTGTTTGTCAGGGTGATATACTTTAACTAACTTATTTGTTCTCTGTGCTGAAAGAAAATAACCAGAAGCTGGACTAAAGGAAGAGGAATGTTGTGTCAGGATTGAAGTAATGCTCATTAACAACCTATGATATGCATTTGACATAACTTTGCTTGAGGAAAACGAGGATTTGAAGCACCTATGGCTGTAGATCAAAAGCTTGAACCTTCAATAGGAATTGCAAATCAGCGTAAAGAGAATATCTCACCACTAGAGCAAAAGACGACATCATGCTAGCTGGAAACAAGGTTAAAATGGTCCAAGTTTTCATCTTAATTGGATCCACAACCAACACTTATGGAAGAAGCAATCAAGAAACCCAATTATATATTCCAGTGGGGTCAATTTGCTATATAAGATCTCTAAATATGTTATTTGAAAACTAAGGTGTGCCTGACCCAAGCCATGGTATTTTCAATGGCCTCATATAGCGGGTGAAAGTTGGACATTGAAGAAAGAAGACGAAAGAATTGTTGATGCATTTGAATTATGGTACCGGTAAAGAATATCAAGTGTACCATTGATGATCTTGAAGGAATATCCTTAGAAGCCAGGATGGTGAGACGACTTGGTCTCTACTACTTCAGACATGTTATCAGGAGAAACCAGTACCTAGAGTGGGACATCGTGCTTGGTGTAAAATAGTCATTGTTAGGTGCTGTACAACAGAACTAAATGCCACACTGACCTGTACAGCCACTATTTCAACCTGTCTATAGAAAGTCTTCCTATTTTCTGCTTCCCCTCTCCTTTAACAAGTATGATGCCCTTTTCCAGGAACTCCTGTCTCCTGACAACATGACCAAAGTACATGAGACAAAGTCTGTCTATCCTTGCCTCTAAGGAAAATTCTGGCTGTACTTCTTCCAAGAAAGATTGGTTTGTTCTTTTGGCAGTCCATGTTCCCTTCAATGTTCTTCATCACCACCATAAGTCAAATGGATCAAGTTTTCTTCAGTCTTCCTTATTCAGTGTCCAACTTTAACATGCTTATAAGGCAACTGAAAACACAGCATTCATCAGAGACACCTTAGTCCTCAATGTGACATCCTTGCTTTTCAAAACTTTCAAGAGGTCTTTTGTAACAGATTTTCCAATGCTATGCATCATTTGGTCTGACTGTTGCTTCCATGAATATGGATTGTAGATCCAACCAAGAAAAATCCTTATCAACTTCCATCCTTTCTCCATGTATTATGAAGGATTGATCCAGTTGTGAGGATTTGGGTTTCTTTACATTGAGTTGCAATTCATATGGAAGGCTGCAATCCTTAATCTTCATCAGCAAGCACTTCAGGTCCTCTTCACTTTCAGCAAGCAAGGTTGTGTCATCTGCTTATAGCGAATGTTAAGAGCTGCCCTCTGATCCTGTTGCTGTAATCTTCTTGAGACCATCTAGGTTCTCAAGTTACCTGATCACCATGCAGACCGAGCAGCATACAGATTGTAAAGTACAGGGTTTGCAAAAAGAAAAAGGAAGACCATGAATGAGCTCAAGCACAGCAGTTTTGGGGATGACCGTGTTTCATTCTGTTGCACATAGGTCTTTATGATTGAACTAACAACAATGACAATACTTAGAAAGAAGGAAGCAGTACCCGTTGCCTCTCAATCAATACTTGGACTTCAGAACTCCTGGAAAAAAGTAATTTTGGAATTTCTCTAACTGTAGCCAGTTCCACGTTAGGTTAGACATTGTCTGAGAAACCAGGCGTGTGTGTTTAAAGACTGAGTACACAATTGGACAGTCGCCAAACCATATGTGACAATAGAACTCTCAAAAAGCCAAACAACAATCTCTGCCTACAAAAATCAGCAAACAACTGTCAGAAATTAGTGAGCGGCTGTCAGTAGCCCAGTAATTCCCTGATTCCAACACAGGAGCCCCCAGAGAAAGTCAACTGTGTCCTCCCTATCAATTACATAAGATGCCTGCTTCTTCTTAGCTTACCACCTCCCTCCTCCTGGCAGAAACTTCCAATCACAGTATACCTGTTATTTCCCTCCTTTGTTCACTATAAATCTTTATCTTCCCCCTACCTTTGCAGTTTTTGTGGTAAAATTAGGTGTCTTGGCTGGTATTCAGGTCAGCTTATGCTTGAGTATATATGGTATAGAGAGACCTTTGGTAGCAAATTTATGTATTGACAGTAATATTGGCCTCTAAAAGATTCTTTTTGTTTGTTTTGGGGGGCATCACTGCCCTCTGATGGTCATGGGAGCTACTCAGCCTTGCTCCTGGAGAGCTGTTGCTGGATTTGAACTGCCAAGGCCATGGGCCGCAGTCCCACACTCAACCATAAAAGATTTCTTTTATAACCTTTATTTTGTTTTCTTCATTTTGTAATGCATTTTGAGTTTTTAGTTTATTTCTGAAAATGAAGTGGCCCATTTCCTCCCAAGTTTTGAGAGGCCTTCTCCCTCACCTCCATACCTGTATCTTTCTCGCAGGATGTGTGATGTGAGCACAGTGGGTTACATGTTGCAGTGACACGTTGTGTTACCTGCAAGGCCAATAGTTTGAAGCCAGCACAGGCTGGCTTTCCATGAGAGAGAAAGATGAGGCTTTCAACTCATGAGAAAAGTTAACCTCAAGTACTCACTCACAAGGCCAGTTGTACCCTGTCCGACAGACTCCCTGTGAGTTAGCCATCGACTCGGTGGCAGTGAGTTTTGCATGAGTAAGCCCTCCATTAAAGTCTCCTGCATGCTGACCTCTGGGGCCACCACAGTAAGTCAAAAAACCATCCAGACATTTCAACACGTCTTCTCCTCTCAGGAGCATGCTACATGGATGGGTTTAGAAATTCTGACAGGTGTACCCAAATTCTGACAGGCAGGAGACAGGCATCTGTCACCTCACCCAGTACTTCTCAAACTTGTACTTTCACAGAAAGATGAAGAGTTCATGCAGCAAGTTTATACTTGGAGTGGGTAGATAAGTGGGGGGGGTGGGGGGGGTGGTCGAGATTCTCTATTCCTACCCTGCTTTCTGTTCCTGTAAAGGGTTACAGTCTTGGAAACTCCCAGGACGTTTGTACCTTGTCTTACGAGTCAGCATTGACTTCATGGCATTGAGCGTTTACTCGGGTGATAACCGAGTAGCACCTTGAGTAGCAAAGTCTGTGTAGACTGTGTGTCATCTGCACTGTGAACTCAGGAGTAAGGGACATAAGAGTCTTGGCTGAACATGGAGTCAGAGTTCAGGTCATGGAGGGGGAAGATCCAGGAAGGGAAAGGAGGTCTAGATTTGATCCTGCATGGAGGGGATCACTTACAGCTTCAAATGTAAGCGTAGGCATCCCTACCACAAAGGAAAAACAATCCAAGGGAAGTTTGATGAGCAGCTAAAAAAAAGTTTGAGAAAGATCCAAGATGTTAGACCTTGATCAAGGAGTCAAAAAAAAAAAAAAAAAAAAAACCAGGTAGGGAGAAGCAATCGTCTA
The DNA here is from genome assembly GCA_004026705.1 of Nesogale talazaci. NCBI lineage: Eukaryota > Metazoa > Chordata > Mammalia > Afrosoricida > Tenrecidae > Nesogale > Nesogale talazaci. The sequence continues at coordinate 38,962 of PVJH01011235.1, read as the reverse complement.
AGCTCATACACATTCAGTCAGCCCCGACATGGTGGCAGACTCTGTGTGATATAACCTCGAGGACCTTGTGTCGTCCTGGGGAAAGGAGAGAAACCAAAACAAAATGTCAGGACCCACACCTGGGATTTGTGTATCACGGGGGTTCTGTGTGGAATATGCAGCTGGGAAGAAGCAGAGACACTAATTGCTATGGAGCCTCCAGGACATGAGGCCTACATGAAGTGTCTTAGCCTCTAAGCCACCCAAAGAGAAGTGTCAGTGACAGAAAGGCAGAGGGTGCTTCCAGCTCCACTTCAGAGATAAGAATGCACCAGGGGGAGGGGAGGTCAAGGATCCCTAGTTCTTTGACTTGTGACCAACCTGTAGATTTTGGCCTCTTACTTGGGCTAGCAAGAGTTCCATTTTCTCTCTTAGTACCTGAGTTATAATTGCCTGCTTATGGAAACATAATGACTGCGGTCCAAAGGAGTTTGTTAAGTGGTGCAGGCAGTTAAATACTTAGTTGCTACCTAACAGTCTGTCCATTCAAATCCACAGAGAGACCTTGGAGTAAGGTCCTAGGAAACTCCATGTCTAGCCATTGAAAACTGCACCACAGTTCTACTGTGACCCTCCTGTAGGCACCCGGAGTTGTAGTCTGCACAGCTACAACCGGCTGTCCTCACCTCACCCCTGAATCACAGGAAACAAAGCTAATTGCCATCTAGTCCATGTGTGTCTCACGCTGACCCCATAAACCAAAACACACACTGTCATTGACTGGATGCCGACCCCATCAGGGAGGGTAAAACCTGGTCCTGAGGGGGCCCTGTAACCCACCTGACAGGATTGGAAAGCCTCACCTTTCTCCCGAAGGGCGGCTGGAGCATTCAAACGGCTGACCTCAGGGTTAGCAGCCTAACTCATAAGCATGATGCTACCAGGGGGTCCTGACATTCCTCAGATTCATCTTACACTTCAGATGCACAGGGAGATATCGAGATGTGTCAGATTTCTGCAGATCAGTTTGAAATGTTCCTCAAGTAGGTAGAGATCCCACTGCTGTGTGGGCTCTGATGGCTTCAAAAAGAGTCTCCAAGTGTTGCTTCTGTTGGTTTTTTTAGTGAGTTGCAGAGTAGGAGAGATAGGAGCAGTTATTTTCAGCAATTCTCTATTCCTTTAGAAGACTGCTTTCATCCTCATTCCCTTTCTTGAAACCTATTTACAGACTTTCCAAAAGTAAAATTTGTGTGCAGTAGTACTAACCACTAGTATTCACAGAGTCTGAAATTAAATTTTCCAACACTACCACCAGCACATTTGTTCTTCCTGTGTCAGTCGCGGACAGCAAGGATTTCCCCATCTTTTTCTCCAGAAGATGATGACCAGTAACCCGGAGCTATAGTGAGCACCGAGAAGGTGGCTTCTCAAGGACGGCCATCCACCCCAGGACATTGGGTAGAAAGGACAGCAGGAGTTCCAGAGAGAGCACTGTCTCCTCCTCACACAACTAACTTTATTTTGGAATGTCTTTACCGTGCATTAGCATGATTTGAATTTAATAGCGCATCACACATCCTAAAAGTACTGTCCTTGAAATAGCATGCTTGCCATAAAAAATAGCAGACATACTTCTAAAAGGAGTGGGGGTGGGGGGAGAGGTTCCAAGAGTTATGTGGTTTCAAGGCACGGTTGTCACCTCTATGTCCAATTTCCATATGAACCTCATAGATCTCTGGAAAAGCACAGCTACATGAGGTTCCACTTTCCATTCAGACTATTTTTGCAAAGGGCGGATTACAGTTCTGACACAACAGCTTCAAACACTTGCCAAAGAGAATAAATTACAGTAGGAATGGGTGATAATTATTAGGAACTTATTTTTGGAATAAGAAACCTTCCTTAATAAAAGGCTATGTACTGCCCTCTCAAAGGAACAGAGAATTTTCCCCTAAAGTCAAAAATAGCACTCTTAATAGTTCAGGAACATATCCGGCAGGGGTCAAAATAGGTTTACCCTGTGTTCCCAGAAAGCCAAATTCAAGCTGGACTTCACCCATGGATTACAAGGACAGCGTAGAAAGCAAATTTGAACCCTGTAAATACATAACTCACTTGGTTGGTATTTGAAGCAGAGTTTGATGGGCTTCAAGAACTGAAATATTTCTATAAGGTATGTAGGTAACTACTGGTTTTAAGAAGACCTAACTGAAACAGTTGACCAGATAAAAATTAAACAGCTTCGCCGTCTTCCAAAAATGTATCCCGTCAAAGCCTTCAGAATAATAAATTGGAAAGACAACGTTTTTTTTCTTTTGCTCCCATCTTCTGTGGCTTTGCTCTCCAAGGAAGGTAGCATTAAAGACGCAACCCCTGGCGACCTGGCGAGAACAGCAGCTGGTTCTGAGTGTAAGCCTGTTTTCAGAGTCAATGTCGAGGGAACTACAAAGAGCCCAATAGAACACCCTGCACCCTGTCAAGGCGTTTCCAGCCAAGCGATCACCACTCGTGCTTTTGTTTTCCTGTAACAGTAGCACAGGCGTTAGAGTCTGTGTGTTTTTCACTTCTATCAGGCACGGATTATTTAAAGACTGCTTGGAAAACTGCATATAAGGCAAAGCCGGGGAGAACATGCAAAACCTCACATAGCACCTCTGTGTTGCAGTACTCTTCCCCAGTGCCGTCCGTTCTTGATCACAGGTCATGCAGCGCCAGGCTAGCTCAAAAGTAGACCTGCTTGTCTTCTGTGTTCCGTTCAATTGACTAAGGCCTTTCTACACCACTCGCTCTTTCTCGTAAGGCTGCTACATCCATGTGTCACTAACGAGTCATGAAAGGAAAACAAGAAAGGAACATCTAGTATTTAAATTTCCTTCTCCAGATAGAGCCACGTTGTAGTAAAGCTATGTGTATTTAAGCCTCAGTCAAATTGGTCATTTTCATAAACTGATTGGTAAAAATGGATTTCTCTTGGTGTTTCCATGTCATTCACCAAGCAATAACACCATCAGGAGTTACTGACCCCCTGGGAGTAGCAGCTTAATTACACAGAAATTTAAAATCAGGAACAGTGGTATAAGTGCAGACATCGAAACTGCCCTGCCGTTGGGTGGTTTATTATTAAATTTAAAGCCTCAGATGGTCCTTTTTTGTTTGTGTAGATTTTAATTACTAAGTAGGCCTGATAAAATATGAATTATTATATTATCACCAGTGATAAAATGTATATGGTTATGAGCATACGATCTGCAGGTGTAGCATACATAAAGCAAGATTAGCAGTATCTAGCAATTAAACTAAAGCTATCTTTAAGGGAGAAAAAAGAAAAGGTTTAATGCTACCCTTAAATGGAACTTAAACTCTCACTAAATATTTTTAACTGCACTAAAAACATATTAATCGTAGCAGTGACTTTTTTTTTTTAAATAAGACCTCACTTCTTCGAGGGAGTTCTTCTTTCTAAGAATACAGATGCTTCACGAAAGAATGTGCACTGGTAAATCACTCCACAAAAGACTGAATTTTCCCTGAGCTTTTACTTTCAAAAATTTTTCTTCGTCAAAGAAAATCCAAAATAGCACAGGAAATTTTGTCTGTAGTGAATATATGTATGAGCTAAATCCATTTGGGATAAAAGTGATTAAATTATTGATAAGGGCATTGTTGGTCTCACAGCATTCCATTAGTCATAGAGAACTTCTTAAATATTCTCAGAATTTGGCCTTAATTTTCCTGTAATTGCATATAGCATAAAAGAAGCTATATTTTGCTTTAATGTAAAATGCTCTTGTACAACCTATTAACAGTCTTATAACAAAAGAAACACCAACAGCCATCTTTCCCTCTCTCTTCCAAAGTGTTTTTGCTTCTTGGATGTGTACTTTTTCCTACTTCCTGAACTATCTTCGAGTGACTACTAACAAGAACAATTCATGGACTTGCAATTGATAACTGCAACTTTGTTTCTTGGTAGCATGACACACGGCTTTACAGTGTCTTTAAAAATACATCGGTAAATACACAGTACATGTGGCAAAGCACAGAAACCTCTTTTCAAAGAATGTTCTGGAGAGCCTTACTCTAAATCTCTCTCTAGAGAGAATGAATGAATGCCTAGTCCTAGTCTTTTTCCGGAACGTATTTAGCAGTGTACTTGGCCCGGTGAAACTTCAAGAGTGAAGCACACACCATAGATTATCAATTAAATTTAAAAGTGCTAAAGGTGTACATTTTGTCCAATTTTGAAGATGTTAAATCTATGAGGTCGGGGAGGCAGGGAAAACTATGTTACATCTTTTTCGGGGTAGATTATGAGATGTCTGCTGTTCTCCCTCCTGCCGACACTGCAGTAATGATTGCTGTGTGAATGCATCTACGGCATCAGTTTTGAAGCTATGCTAACAGCGGCTCACTCAGCTAGAAGGTGACACAAAAAGGAGTAAAGTTTAAACAATGGGCATTTTGTTATAAAAAAAAATTGACATAGGCATATATTATTTCTTACACACACACACACATTAAAAAAAATTGTTCCCCTCCTTCTGGAAGCAATATGATAAAACCAAAGATGTAATTGTCCATAGTAAAACAAAAGGAGTCTGAGCTGTATGCATGCCTGGGCTTATATAATAACCTTCACCAGCTTTTTACTCACTGATAGATTTTTCTTTCAGTTCTTACAGGTGAATAAGTGGGAATACCCACATTCTGTTTCAGTTGAGGACGCAGATCTATGTGTCAATTAGAAATCCTTTTAAATGGTACCCAAAATGGCTCAGTCCAGGGTTTTGTTTTGGAGTGTTTTTTGGGTTTTTTTTTTTTTTTGGTCTCTTGGTTTTTTTCTTCCCAGACATTATTTGCAAGACCAAGGTACTTTTTGTAATTAATAAGAGCAACCTTTGTAAAACAAATATTTTTGTGTTTCTGAAAATGTAAATACTAGCATTTTTAATTTGAAAGAATTTGGAGTGTGCAGAAGCCGTGCTTCCCCAAGACACACAAATCCAGGCACGTTAGATGAAAAAGTGGGTTTTGTTCTCTGTAGCCCCTCCTAAGATGAGAGCAAGAATCGAACAGGACATAAAATAGCAAGAGATAGTATAGCAATTGCTAAAGGGTCAAAGTTACCAAGACATCCCCCACCCCTCCCCAAACAACTGAATATCCTAAAATCTAGCTGAAAATTAAATCTAAGTATTCTATAAATTAATCTGACACTGTGAATAGAATAATTTAAACATTTGGTCACGTTTCCTAGTCAGATGTAATGCATGTGTGTGTTCTTTCAAAGCTTCCTAGGTCCCTCTTTAAGTGTAATGCTTTCTAAAGAATTTGATTTTCTTTCTTTCTTCTGGTCTTACTTTAATCCCATCAGTGACTCTTACTTGGTTTCAGATTTGATTTTTTTAAAAATCAAGAATATCTTAATTAATTTGTAAAGAGCCTCTTGGCTTCTGTACTATTTGGTGGCCCTATGAATGGGAAGTAGCTGTTTCTTTGCTGTGTTCCAGAACTATCCTAAACTCTGTCTTGAAGTTAGTTCGGAGGGAGGAGGCTTATGCAAGGTAATTCTCCCGGTGTTACATAAAGCTAGAAGCAAATAGAAATATTTCAGATGGAAGTATTTTGTCTTGTAAGATTAGATACAAATTAGTTGCATTTACTGAAAGTCAGTATTTAGGACATTATTTTATTTCGTAGTTGCATTCGCTATCTGTGTCTGCCTTGTGAAATAGATATTTATTTTCTTGGCCATTGAAGTATGTTTTGAAAAGCACTCCTAGAAATGTTCTCTGATTGGCTACGCTAAAGCTAAAAATGAGGTATTTCAACATAAGTGACTACTCTTCACAAAAATATCTACTGTTTTTATACTACTACCACCCTGTAACTAGAAAGTCAATCTCTTAAGTAGGAGTGAAACAAGGAGAGCCATTTTTTTTTCTAAGTTTGGGTATTTAGTTTGTCATATAAACATTTACAAAAGACCGGTTAACAACAACAGAGGAGATCCCGGTATGCCTTCAGTAAATATCATGAAATGCTGCAGCCATCTTTTTTTTTAACACATAAGGTCACTTATGAGACATCTAACAGACCATGACACGTTCCCTTTTTCTTTTTCCGGTTTTGGATTTATGAGTCATATTAAATCTGAATGATTTCTATCATTTTCTAACACAGAACGTATGTTGTATCTGTAGGAATAAACTTCAATAACTGACCTACTTAGAGAATTATGAAATTAGGTTCAATGCCTAAAACTCTGGCTTTGACTGTGTTGGATATTGATGTGTAATACTTTGCTTCTGAACCCAGTTCTGTGTAAGTGGCAGCACTGTCACAATTACACGAGCAAACTGATCCCTCTTACAGTTCTCTCACCAGACTGTTTTCTGGATTTTGGCTTTGTGTCTGCAGGCGGTGGGTGCGATTGCTGTTTGGACGCGAGTTCCCTCTGCAGGATCTTCTGGTGGTCTGGGACGCCTTGTTTGCAGACGGGCTCAGCCTGAGTTTAGTCGATTATATCTTCATTGCCATGTTGCTCTACATCCGAGACGCTTGTGAGTATGAATGCCCTTCCCTACACTCAGCTAGATGGTCCTTTTTTTTTACATGTCTTCCCACCTTTTAAATTGTCTTTCATTCTCCAATTTACATGTACTGAAATTTTCCTAGTAGGCAGTAGGTAGAAACTTAAAAGAAACATATTAAACATCCTTTTTAATAGTTAACCATGTACATATTTGGAAATGTGGGTGATTTTATCTAGAGAGAATTGAAATATTCTTCAGAATCATTTCTCCTAAAGACTTTTGCTCCAGCTTTAATCTCCTCATTACACACATTTGTGAAGCACACATACATAAGCCAGGATTTCAGATATGTTTAGAGCTCCACCTTCTGACAGGTAGGGAGTACTCAGGGCTATTTATTGAGAGATGAGTACTGCTTTTAGTTTCAACACCTTACCAACCAAAAATAAATTCTACAAAGACAATTCAACTACTTATCAGTTTATATCCTTGCAAAATGTACTACGCAATGCACTGTCTAATACGAGATGTATTCCCATCTCCTTAGATCTTTCTAATGGTACTGGCCTTAGGCTGAAAGCCTGTTTGTAACCCTTCTGAATAGTCAAGATAGTCCTCAGCTTGAAGAAAATGTCAGCGCATGGTTTAAAAATTTCAAAATAGAACAAATTGTTTGCCTCCTTAGCAAAATGGTCACAGTTCACAAAACAAAATTTGTAAACCAAAGTACAATTAGGAAAGTTGACACAAAGTAATTCGCGATTTCATTAGGAAATGGAAAACTTTCCTAAGATAACGACTTTGTCAGAGGAACATACGTGATTTGGGGTCATTTGTAATCTTAACTATTAGACTGTTACATAGTTCTCGTATTTATTCACTGAATACCCAAGTTGTGCCAGATGCTCTTGCTGTGCCTCTGGTAACACTGGTATTCTTTAAAATTTTTATATTATACTTTTGTAATTTCCAAAAAAAATTATGCAGAAATGAAAAAGTGGCAGAGGGAGCACATGCCTTGAAGGTCAGATCGCTGGAGTTGTGAGAGACAAAGTGGGAATGTTCTTTTTAGAGCACACTGTATGAGAACATGGGAATCAAAGAAGAAACATCTGGAGAGTAGAGGATGTTTAGATACTTTTGATGGATATTAGCTATTAGAATATTTGGTGTTAATTTCCCAAGTTGTACCTTAAAAATCTAAAAGGAAATGAGAAATGCCGTTTCGTAGAAAACAACTGCTTTTAAATAGCCTTTCTGCAAAACCTGCCAAATCCAACAACGGTTGAAATATATTCTGATTATCTGTGACCCTAAACAGTCAGTATTTTGCCCTGCCTCCCATATATCACAATGGTATATATTTTTTCATTCACCCATCCAATCACCGATGCTGTGATCTGTTTTTAAAATTAATTTCATATAACCTACTAAACTTTACAGTGGAGAGCCTGACAGATGAAAAGTCCTTTTACTTACAATTTCATAAAACATGTGGGAAAATGTAGATGTAGTGAAGATGTTTATTTGGGCCGCCTGATTGTTACCTAGTTACCTAGAACAATCTCTAAGAGAACTACTCATTAGAGATTTCAGAGGCACTGTCCCCAGTCCTCCAAAACTTATCAGCCATCACAACCTACGTATTCACAACCTTGGTTGAGACACGAACACGGTCTTATGGAAGGATGGATGGTGAACACACCCCACCCACCCCTGTGTCACTGTGAGTGTTGGAGAAGATGACACAGTTATTCCTAGTAAGGGGATCGACTTTTGAGGAAACAACAAGGGGGAAAAAAGATTTGTTTCTCAAAAAAGCATGAAGAGGGAAGGAATTGTAAGTACATGTGTTTCTACAAGCTATGCTGCATGTCATTAGAAGAAGGTAATGATCTCCAAAAATCTGACTTTGCGGGGCAGCTATTGAAGCCCTTGCCACCTAAATGACTAAACAATCACAGGTGCTCAGCAAGAGTAGATACCTCTGCCCCACGTCACTATCACCACCTCACAGTGTCATTTTTAACAACCATATGATTACAATTGTTTGTGTATACCCTGAACAGAGTTTCATACCCTTTGAAAATAATTCAGGTAAGTATGACATCTATTAATAGATGTCTTGCAAGCACAAACTCTTGCTGAGGGGTCCGAGATCATTGAGCCCGACCACCTAGTATAGAATGATGGGCACCAGGCCTGAGCCACAGGGTATGGGCGGAATGCTGCCCAATCTGTGCTTCTGGCCTCCCAGCAGCTCCAACCTCCCCAGACACCTGCTGCGAGTTTATTAAGGAAAAGTCAAATTTCACATTGGTAATAAATCCGACCTGTGAAACGATCAGCTAACAGTGCTTTTTTTTTTTTTTTGGGGGGGGGGGGGAGTGTCACTTTTTCAAAGATATATAATGTTTCTCAACAGAATTATTGCCAAACTTTTTAATCAAACGATAAGCTTTTTCACTTTGGCGTGCTTTTAAGAAGTGCTAGTTGAGACCTGTAAATTATGTGTATATTCCATGGGCAATCCCCACCTTAGAAATCAGATCACTTTCTTAGTGTCTGAAAGCCAAACTTGTAGGCCATCTGGAAAAGGTATAGACAATTCTTCTTTAGCTTCCCTGAAGGGTCAGGAAAGCGCCCTGGTGACACTGTAGGTGAAGCGTTGGGCTGGCTTGACGGCAAGGTGCGTGATACAAACACACTTGCCGCTCAGTTTAGAACGACCAGACGCTCCCCGAGAAAAAGGCAGATCATTCTTCTCCCACCAGAGAGTTGGTCATAGAAACCCTCAGGGGCCGTTGGAGCCCGTCTTCCTTGGTGGCCATGAGTCAGAGTGGTTCCATGGCGGACAGCGAGTGAGTCAAGGGTTCTATGGGAGGAAGATGAGCTTGTCTGCTGCAAGGAAGGTACCGTCTTGGAAACCCAGTGATCGTTTCTGCTCCTTCAAGAAAGGAGATGCTGGGGTTAGGGCTGCTAGTCACCAGGTGGGCGGTTCAATCACACCCGCAGCAGCCTGTCAATCATAAAGACTGACAGGCTTAGAAACGCAACGTAAAGTCGCTGTGAACCGGGTGTGGTGTTTGGTGTCGTGCAGGGAGGAGCCCTGGAAGCCGCGGGTTGAAGTGATGGACTGAGAGGTAGACAGTTTGAACCCGGCCACAGATGAAGCGGGCTGTCAAGATGAGAGGCTCAAAAACCTTAAAGAGCAGCTCGGTTGTCCTGCAGTGTCCCTGTGAGCCAGAAGGCACTCTGCAGCCATGGTGGGGGGTGAGTGCAAGAACCGGCTCAGAGCCTGTCGATGAGCGATTGTGGTGAATCGGTTGTGCTTAGTAGAAATCAGTTCGGTAGATGCAAAGCGAGGTTGGGTTTGCATGACATTAAAGGGCAAGTAAGAGAGGTCTCGACATTGGACTTTTATAATCCAGTGATTTTGCTGTCTACAAAAAGAAGCATTGCTCTTCTAATTGTTTACTGGTGGCCATCTTCCCATCACCCTCCCTTAACTGACTTGCTCTGTACCGTAAGATGCTTTGGTGGTTCTTGTCTCCCCTACATCTTGACTGCAAATGTTTGTGTGTTTTTGTAATCGTTTTATTGGGGGCTCTTACAACTGTTACCACAATCCATACATACATGCATCGTATCAAGCAAGACTGCAGATGTGTTTATGCCGGAGCCCAGGTAGTCTCTTCCCAAGCTACCCCCAGCCATCCCAGCCCTCACTTTTGCCTTTGTGTGAGATAGCAATGCCCCAGTTCTTTAGATTGTGCATGTTAGATCGAAAATTCCTCTATAAACCTGACAGCATCAAGTTCCTCACCCGCACAGGTCATCTTTGGGGTGCTGGGAGACAGAGGGTGCTCATGGACAGAGACCTGACGACTTTGGTGCCCTAGGGGGAGGGGTACCATTCTGGTTGATAGAAGAGCAGCCCAAACATGTACTTTTTGTTTGTTTGTTAAGACGTTTTTTCAACGTTGCTTCTTTACAGAAAGCATTGCCTACTCTGCAAATTATCTAAAATTTTCACCTCTTTAGTGACTTAAATTTGTTTTTTTTATTTTCAAAAGAAAAACATTTTCTCTAATTTACAATGTAACAGACTTTTTGTCTTGTCACTTGTATTAATAGCTAAAACACTATTATCTAATCCATTTAACGGTAGATTTTTCGACCCACAGAGTATCTTTCAAATGCTTATTTTATTATTATTATTTTAAATTTCTTTCTCCCTGAACATTTTGTAAATGGAAAAGTTTCCTGCTTGGCACGCCTGCCCAACTTGCTTTATTTTTCGCTGATTTGTTCCTTCCGGCCAGCATAGACAAGTGACGGCACAACCACTGTTCTGTTTTCCACACGCGTCTGCAGTGGCGGTACCCTCTGTGGCATGGGGGGGAGGGGGGGTGGGAGAGGGCATTCCTGCTTTCACTTTAGATCTCAGTTTCCTTTGTAGCCGCTTTGTCTCCGTCTGCCAGTCTGTCCTGTCGTACCACAAGCTTTCTCTGTCTCAGTTTTTTGTTCCGAGCACAGCTACATTAGACTGATGTCCAAATGCTCATTGAACGTCACCGTCTTTCGTGGACAAGTTCTACCTCACCTCAGTGGCTAGAAAGAATGACCTTTGTCTAACGACATGGTAATATGTCCCAATTTTATTTTTTAATCAAAACACAAACCGTGGTCTTATTTTTTTTCCCCGTGGTCTTATTTTTGAAGGAATGCTTAAGCACTTCCTGAATGCCAATTCTCTTCCCGCTAAGACACAAGATGCTGCTGATATGTTTCATTACTCTGCCCGAGATGGATCATTTTCATCCCAAACATCCTGTTTACTACTTTATATTTTTGTCTATCTTTAAAAATGTTCCTTATCAGGGATGAGCCCCAGTGGTGGAGTGCGGGACTGCGGCCCACTGGCTTGGCGGTTGATATCCAGCAGCAGCTCTCCAGGAGCAAGGCTGGGCCTCCCACTCCCACCAGAGGGCAGTGATGCCCCCCAAAAAAACAAACAAAAAGGTTCCTTATCAAAGGCTGATGCAGCACATTGTCTAATCATCTCCCTTACATTCTACCCTCTCTTCAAATTACTCCTTGGTATCAGGAAGCAGCACCATGAACCCAGAGGCCCAAGGACATCTCTTTTATGGGGGGAAGCCAACCACGTTGCACGCACCACTGGTGTCTCCCCCAAGAATGCCTACCCATCTGTCGTTGTCAAATGAGAAGGCAAACAGTCAGCAGGCTTCTTTGGGACATACTCCAGTGATTAGCCAGAGGGAGATGGCCATCTTTGACTCCCTGGCTACTTTCTCATCACAACATTTCTTTACACAGTTGCTTCTAACCTCGACCTTCTTGTCCCTCTGCCATTCACCCGAGTAGACCCGTGTGAAAGAACTTGAAGGACATCAGTGAAACTTGGTGTGTTGCCCCTCTGCATTGTTCCCCACCACTCCTGAAACTCCGCTGAAACAGCCCAAACTCCTATCACACAAATAACAGGGAAGGAGACGGAGCTGTTGGGGAAGCCCAAATAACAGATCATTTATCTTGCAGATCAAAAAAAGCTAAATTACCCATATTCGATCCATGAGAAACACTAAGAAATAACTCAGAAGTGCTTCATTATGTAGGAATGGGCAGCAGATAGTGCCTTTGAAAGTCCTTAGGGAGGAGGTAAGAGTAAGTCTGAAAACAGAACTCTTGAAAGCATCTTAAAAGAAACTGTTAGACTGAGACCAACATGTTACTCCCATCCTCCGGTGACACAATCCCCCACAGAGGTTTAAATGGCGGCTCGCTGGGTTTGTCTCAGAAGAATTTACCTAAGTAAGGGACCTCTCCTTTCTCTTGACACCAGGTCTGTCCTTGAGGACAGGCTCTCTCTCCAGAAAGAAGATTGGGAGATTCTTCTTGGGGGGAACAGTAGATCTCTAAAAAGAGAGATCTAAAATTCCAGGATCCAGGATTGCCTCAAAAATGGCAGGTTAGCAAACCCACCTGTCTGTGCATGTAAAGCTGGCTTCACAGTGTCCCATATATGTGCCCAGATGACAAGAGACACCACACCTTTGAGGAAAGCATCCACACTGAAAGCAAAGATCTAGACAAGAAAGGGGGCATGGGGGAGCATCATGGAGAAAACAAACTATACAGAAAAGAGAAAAACTGTAAAAATTACAAGCACACAGAGGGGAGGGTTTAAAAAATATTCATGTAAAAATTTCATCTTTTCATTTTTCCACACTTATATATGCATATATGTGCTTTAAAAGTTTTCTTCATATACATGCTTTATATACTTATAAATTCTTACATATATAGTTAACTTTAGAAGCTGAGGGAAAAGAGAGCATACAGATAAAATGAAAAAAATCAAAAGATAAAAAAAATTAGACCAGGGAAGGCGGGGAGTGGGGAGGGGGGCTCATGAAAGGTCACCATGTCAGAGGAGGAAAAAGAAAGAAAATTAGAGTGGCCAAGAGATAAGATTTCCAAAATAAATAAAACAAACAGGGAAAAAAACAATTCAATAGCACTGTTCAGTCCAACAGAGGACATAAGCTTTTGGGGTTCAAAGGACCTCACTCTGCGACAACATCCTTGCAGACCTATATGCACCACCATGAAGATGGAGCGTTGGAAGGGAGAGGAGACAGGAAAGCAAAGCTTACAAAAAGCATCCCAAATCACAGTGAGTAGGACTGTTCAACTAGAAACTAGAAAACTCAGCTCAGTGCCCCCAACGTTCAAAGGAAAAATGTTTCCAACTTCGATTTTTACATCCAAATAACCTATTAATTAAGTGTAAAATAAGAAACTTTCAACAGTAAAGGGTCTTTCGTTTGTTCTGTTTTTTTTAATTACTTTGTGCACAAAGCCTTTAGAGGGAGTAACCTCAAAGGCAGCCATATGCTCGGGGAAAGCAGCAGCCAACACAACCAAGGGAGGAGCGAAGCAGCCCTCCTGGGAGCAGGGAGCAGGTCCCAGACCCCGCAGAGAGGTCCTCAAGAAAACAATAATGATGAGCTAGCTAAAGTCTGTAAGCATATTGAGAAAGAGATATAGATGCAGCAGGGAGAGTTGAGGTTCAGTGTCTACCTAACAAGTGAGAAAATAAGATTTCTATCTCCGGGGTGGGGGGGGGGGGCACAAAAATCTGTGCTAGAAAGAAAATGTTACTGAGTAGAGTCAACATTTGTTTTGCCACAAAAAAATGAAAGTTTTGAATACTGCTCTAATCAAAATGACGATAGTTCACTGTGTGTGTGTGTGTGTGTGTGTGTATGCACGTGTGATTTTGAAGTCATTGGAGGCTTGGGTATTAGTGCTGGAGTGAGAATTAAAGTGCCCTCTTCTAGAATGGGAAGGCAGTGGGTGATGTATAAAATGGGAAAGGCAGTGGTCTGGGAAAGGAGGAGGAGATGTCCGAGGGCCCTGCTGGCGTGTGAGCTCGTATACAGTGAGAGCTGATTTAATGCTTGAAGACCTCCAAAGAATCTAACTTAGAAAGGGGCTTGCTACTACCTAGGCGGGGTTGCTAGATTCTGCTGTAAGCCTTCAGGAAGGAAGCAGATTGAACATGGAACAGCAAATGAAGAAAAGACTCAGAAAAAGTTGCCGTAAACGACAAAGTCTGGCCCGGTGCTGCTGCCAGAGGCGGCACCTGCTAATACCATGGGGGCCTTGTGTGATGCGTGCGGGGTGCCCTCTGACCCTGGTCTGCAGGTGTCCTTCCCTGAGTGTGACACAGAATGCGTGATACCAGGTGAGTTTTCAGATCCCACCCAGGAAAACTTAATTCTTAAACCCTTGGAATACCTAAAAGAAGAATCAGAACAAGGCCTTGCTCCACAGGTTCTTGGAGACGACTCCCTTGAAGGCTCTCTGGAAGACGCCAAAGCAGGGACCAGGCCAAAGCGTTCTGAGCAGTTTGCTGAAGAGAACGCACCTGTGCATCGGAGTATATGACGGCAAGAAGCTCCCCCTCCACCCCCACCCAGCGGAATAGCTGGTCTTGACTGATCTGATCCTAAACAGTGGACAGAATGCTGTACAAAAAAGAAGCCGAGAGAAAATGCAGAATACGATGATCACAAAACATTCCCCCTCCCTCAGGAAGTTTCAGGACAAGTCCTCCATGAAAAAGCGTCTCCTAGTTCACAGTCCCCGAGACCACGTGTGTGCAGAATGTGGGAAAGATTTCATGGAGAGCTCAAAACTAAAGCGACACGTTGTGGTGCACAAGGGAGAAAAGCCCTCGCGGTGCACATGGGGAGGGTGTGGGTAGCGCTTCTCCCCGGACTTCAATGTGCGCACACATGTACGAATGCACGCCAGTGGGAAATGCTCTCTGTGACCCGAAGTTTATTCAGTCGGGTAAACTGAAAGCTCACTGAACTCATGTGAGGGCCAGAGTATAGGTGGAGATGAGTCCTCAGACAGGATAAGCAGCTTAAGGATAAATGTGCCTCTTGATGATGGTTTTTGACCGAATCTATTAAAATCTATAAAACTGTACTTTCAATGTCACTAAGCTCCTCTTAGGCTTTTGATTTTAACCTTTTAATTTCCAGCTGTTTAGCGTGTTCCTTTTAGGAATGTACCTAATACCATATGTGACAATTCTTGAGATTTAAATTTTTGTAGTAAATTAATAAATGGATGCGCAGTTATACATGTAAAGTTCATATTGAATTTGAAAGTGATATTTTTATGATTCTACGATTGTATGAGACACATACATCATATATTTGATATACTGTTAATCAAGTTCAATCCATTTAGTTATCTTAAAATAATAATTCCTAAATATGCTAAATTGGAGTAAAAAAAATAAAGCTGCTTTAAAAAGAAAAAATTAGGAAGTGGAAACAGCATGCCCTTTTGGTAAACACTTGGCTGAAAGAATGCACATTTCTCAGGAGACTAGAAAATGGGGAAGAGCCGGTGGGCGCTTGTTTTCATAGCAATATAGACTAAACTGTCTCTTTAACCCCTGTACATGCATAACTGTCACTAAACAAAATGTAGGTTAAAATTTCAGGAAGGAATCCTTGAACATTGCTATAGTCTCTGGTAGCCCAATTATTATAAACTTGTTAGGGCTGAGCCCTGGTGGCGTCATGGTTGTGTGCGGGACTGTGGCCCACTGGGTTGGCGGTTCAAATCCAGAAGCACCTCTCCAGGAGCAAGCCTGGGCCGCCTACTCCCACCAGAGGTCAGTGACGCCCAAAACAAAAAAAACCTTGTTAATTGTATTGGTAATTTATTGTCTACTTTGGGCTTGTTGCATATAAGCACAGTCCACAGAAACCTAACCATATGCAACATCCACCCATTTTTTCATGTCATTTCTGCCTGTTCTACCCCTGTACCCCGTTCTTCCTTGTTCTAGCCATTCATCTCTCCTCTACTGTATGACCGATCTCTTCCATGGCCCCCTGCCTTCCATTCTACCTTCCCCCCTCTCCCACTCATAGTCCTGTGCCAGTGCCCCTCCGTCTGAATCAAAATCTGATCACACTGCTTAAAATCCTTCCATGAACGTTAAGTAACAACAGCCGGATCGAATTCGACCTCCTGCCTTCAAGCTAGATCTCCACCTGCCTTTCTCGCTCCGTCCGCAGGATGACCCTCACTGCGCGGCCTGGGTTGGTTGACTCCCTTTCTGACCTAGTCCTCTATTTTTTTTAAATCATGTTACTGGGGGCTCGTACAGCTCACATCGCACTCCATACACCCATCCATTGTGTCAAGCACATTTGTGCGTTTATTGCCATCATCATTTTCAGAGCATTTTCTTTCTACTTAAGTCCTCCATATCGGCTCAATTTCCCTCCCTCCCTCACCAACCCTCCTCTTGTACCCTTGATAATAATTGTTTTTTCCTATCTTGCACTGACCTGTGTCGACCTTCACCCACTTTTCTGCTGTCCATCCCCCTGGGAGGGGTTATAAGTGGATCACTGTGATCGCTTTCCCCTTTACAGTATTCTAAGAGTTGTCACAGCCCCTAGTATGTGCCAGTACATCAGATTTATTCTGAATTATAATTTTTGCCTGACCTCCACTGAAATTTCCAAAGAAAACGAAGCTGTTTAATGTCCTTACGACTTATGTATCTCAGAACTGAGGCCAAATGGCTATTTAATAAGTGTTTATTGAGTGAATACATTCAAATGAATGGAAAGGAATATTAGTACTTAAGTAGCTTTGGGGCTTCAACCATTTCTACCCACCATCTAGACTTCTGAGTAAGGCCTTAAATATCACACTGTATGATGGAATAATATTTGTTTACCTAGATCTGTATTTGGATTTAACTAAATTTTAGTGTATGGTGTTAATTATTTGGATTATAATTAAGAGACAAAAACTATTAATCTGGCCTATTGCTTCTTTTCCTTTTTTTTTCTCTTTTCTTGATCTTAATATCCAGGATTATGTGTTGAATTCTCTTCCCTCGGGATGTGAGCATAGTCTGACTGTGATGTCTGTCACTCCACTGATTGCCATTGATTTTGGACATGTCTGTCCAAAATGTGTCTTGAAGTTCAGGCCCTGGTAACTGTAGATGTGATTCTGTTTGGAAATGGTGGTTTTATTTTGCTGTTAATGAGGTCATGCCGGGCTGAGCCCTGGTGGCGTAGTGGTTGAGTGCAGGACTGCGGCTCACTGGCTTGGCAGTTCAAATCCAGCAGCAGCTCTCCAGGAGCAAGGCTGGGCCTCCCAGTCCCACCAGAGGGCAGTGATGCCCCCACCGAAAAAAAAATGAGGTCATGCCAGAGTTACACCAGAAGGAAGCAGATTCCAAGGAATTCCCAGGGCTGTTCACAAGGAAGGCAATTCTAATGAGTGCTCAGAAGTAAAACTGGGGGGTAAACTGCTAAGACCGTGAGAACAATGTGAAAAGAAAAGTAGGCATGAAATGTGTTTCTGGTGAGGCTCACAAGGAAATTATATACGTGCTATTGGACACTGGATGAAGGGAGACCCTTTTTATAAAGTGACAAATTACTTGTCTGCATTAGGGCTAAATGCTTTGTGGAAAGTATGGGTTGTAACTGATGCACTTGATATTTAGCTGAGGAAATGTCTCAGTAAAACTTTGATGATTCAACATGATTTCTCTTTGTTGTTACAAGCAAAATGTGGACGCAGAAAGATAAACTGAGAAATTATGTGTGCCACATAAAACAGAGAACACTTAGAAAATACCGTTATAAAATTTAAAAGACCATGCGTAGAAGTGACACCAGGGGGTGTGGCTACATATTTTTGATCAAGGGATTCAGTGTGTGACTGAAGAGACAGGATGAAGGAAAACTGTTTGCCTCCTGGAATTCTAGAGCAGTTTCTCAACCTTCCTCATGCCATCACCCTTTCATACAGGGCCTTCTGGTGTGGTGACCCCCAAGCATCAAATCATTTTCATTGCCACTTCATCACTGCCATTGTGCTACTGTTATGAATCAGGCGACCTCTGTGAAAGTTCACTGGACTCCAAACAAAGTCACAACCCACAGGTTGAATACTGCTGTGATAGCAGAAGACCACCAAAATTGAGCTATTTCATTGTGAAATTCTTGCCCCTCCAAGCTAGGGAAAAGACAATCCTGGGAGCAATTTTGATATCAATGCGTCAGTCAAGAGGAGGCCCCTAAAAAGGGAGGTTAAGATCCCGCTCCTTGATTTCCAAGAGTGGTGCCACCACCCCATAGTTTTCAAGAACCTTCAGTTCCAGAGGGTGGGCTGATGTTTTGGGGGCCAAAGAATGCCCCTTCTCTGACCCGGAGGTCACAGTCACTATCCCAGTGTGTGCCTGCATACTGACACGCAGCACGAGGGACTTCTGTGCAGAGGCCAAAGGGCAAGACCATTGCCCATATGTGCAATTTGTTGCCAAGCTAATGGAGCCTGTTATGTTTCTGGTCCCTTCGTTCCTTACAGTTCTTTACATCCAGAATGCAATTATCTATTTTATGCCTGTTTCACCATTGTGCTGTGGAAACAGATTGTTTCCCGGGTGATGTAGGCCCATAGGTGAAAAGGAATTGTGCCTTGAGATGGGACACTCCCAGAGTTTCTCTTAATACTTGATGTAGATGTTCCAGTAGATGAGATGTGGGACAGGGATGGATTTGGAGCTGGAATTGATGAAGTCTGGGAAGAATGATGTGATAGTGAATGTGCTTCGTGTATGGAAAGGACATCAGTTTTGAGGCTAATGTGTGAGATGCTGTGGATTGAATTGTCTTCCCCCAAAAATGTATTGAAGTCTTGACCTCTATAACTAAGAATGTGATCCTGTTTGGAAATAGGACTTTTCATTTTGTTTTCATAATGAAGTCATACCAGGAGAGAGTAAATCCTAAACCCAATAGCTTCTGAGTTATAAAGTAATGAAACAAAGAGATACACACTAAGAGAAGACTGATTTCAAGGAATTGTAGGTAATACTTTCTTAAACGGGGTGTTTTAAGGACTAGTAGACTATAAAATACATGGTATATTGCTGGACACTTAGATGCCTAATACGTGGTAGCTAATATTTCTTGAACGTAAAAGAAATTTGCACATAACTTTGCTTTCTGTGGCAATTCTTAGCTCATTTAGCTGCCATGAAAATATGTATCTCAATGTGCAATTAAGTAATTGAAGGGCAAAGTTTTATTTCAAAGCGTTTTGATTATAAGTAGAGTTAGCTTTGAGTTAGCCAAGGGTCATCGATCCGAACTATATTATACTTTCTCTAAGCCAGTGGCTCTCAACCTTCCTAATGCCGCCACCCTTTAATACAGCTCCTCATGTTGTAATGACCATCCCAACCATAAAATTATTTTCATTGCTACTGCTATGAATTGAGCCACCCCTGTGAAAGGATAGTTTAACCCCTAAAGGGGTCGTGACCTACAGGTTGGAACTGCTGTTCTAAACACATTATTTAGTTTTCTTTCCTTACTTTTAAGTTTGTTTCTACAAGTAAAACGGTTTAGATCAGCCACCTCAAGTGATTCAAGAGTAGCTGTATCCATGGACACAGAGCAGCCAGCCCTGGTGTCATGCACAGAGATAAAACTATTCAGCCAAGAAGAATTAAGCCAGATGAGTGGAGACACCACCCTGGTATCGCCAGCACCCTTCCAGGAACCCTGGAGACGGAGATGGCAGTATTGTCTCGATTTTGCAGATAGGGAAATAAAAGTTTAGTAAAGTAGCTTACCTAAATTCACACAAATAAGAAGTGGCTAGCATAACATTCTAGTCTCTATCTCCTGGTTACTCATGTTTTCTTACTACGCTTGCCAATCAGTCTGTTATACTGGGGGGCCCTGTGTGTTGCTGTGCTGGAAGCCATGTCACTGGTATTTCAAACGCCAGCAAGGTCACCCAAAGTGAACAATTTTCAACAGCAGAGCTTCCAGACCAACAAAGAAGGATTCAATGTGTAGCTTTGAAGCATTGTCAGATACCGAAAGCCTAAATAGAGGAAGCAGAACATTGTCTAAGATATGCCCGTGAATGGGCCCCTCGGGTCCAAGGGCACGTGAGAAGGGACTAAAGTGGAACTGATGATTTCCTGGAGGGGGATTTCATGGTTATGTGAATCCAGCATGGTCTGTGGGGGTGTGGGATTTTCAGAATCTTCATTTGCTGGTGACTACTCAAGGAGAAACAAAAAAAAAAAAAAAAAACACCTCTTCTAATGACCAGAACATGGACTGTGCAAAGTATGAATTCAGGAAAATTGGGAGTAGTCAAAAAGGATGTGGAACACCTAAAGGGCAATATCCTAGGCCTTAGACAACTGAAATGGACTGCACTGGCTGTTTGGAAACAGACAGTCTTACGATCTACTGTGCCAGAAATAACAGAATCCAAAGGAATGGCATGGCGTTCACTGCCAGAAAGGATCTTGCTAAATCCATCGTAAGTATGAGGCTGGGTGAGCCAGGAGTATCTCTATCTGCCCTCCAGGAAGTTCAGTCAGCACAACTATGAATCAGAAGCCTGCACCAACTACAAAAGTTAGCGATGAAGACATTGAAGAGTTCTACCAGCATTTCAGTCAGAGATTGAACATGCAATCAAGATGCATTGATAATTATTGGTGATTAGAATGCAAAAATTGGAGACAGAGAAAGGAACAGTGCCTTGGTAATAGAAATGCAGCTGGAGAGCACATGATTGAATTTTGCAAAACCCATAACTTGTTCACAGCACATTTTTCAATAACACAGAAGACAACTATGCACATGAACTTCCCAGATGGAATACACAGACATCAGACGGACGACACAGGTGGGGTGACATGATGGATAAGCTCAATGGCAGCAGTGAGAACCAGGTCGATTGCTCATCTCCCTGTTTAGGACAAAGCTGAAGAGAATTAAAGCAAGTTCACTAGAGAGACCATCCGAAGAACAGATTTGAATAATTGACCACTAATGACAGGAGACCTGATGAGCTGTGAGAGGACCTCAAGACCATCATTCATGAAGCAAAAAAAAAAAAAAAAATGCTAAATCAGAAAGAAAGAAGAGATCAATGTGGATGTCACAAGAGGCTCTAAAATTTGCTTTTCGTCATAGAATGGCTAAATCAAATGCAAGAAAGGAGGAAGTCAAAGAGCTGAGTAGACAATTTCCAAGGGCAAGTATACAGAGCTAAATGTCACAATGAAATATGCAAAGACCTAAAATAAAAAACAAAAAGGGAAGAACCCAGTCAGCATTTTTTAAATTAAAAGAACTCAAGAAAAAATTCAAGCCTCAAATTGGAATCTTGAAAAACTCTGTGGACAACATATTGACAGATACAGGAAGCATCAAAAGAAGATGGAAAGAATACACAGAGTCACTGTGCCAGAGAGAACTAGTCGACAGGCCACCATGTCAGGAGGCAGCATATGAACAGGAACCAATGGTGCTGACGGGAGAAGTTCAAGTTTCGGTGAAAGCATTAGCCAAAAACAAGGCTACAAGAATTGATGGACGACCTACCCATTGAAATGTTTCAGCAACCTGACGTACTGGAAGCATTCGCTCATCTCTGCCAGAAAATTTGGAAGACAGTTTCTATGCCAAGTGCCCATTCCAAAGAAAGGTGACCCAACAGAATGTTCAAACTCTAGAATGGTATCGATATGGCACACAAGGAAAATTTTATTTAAGATCATCCAACAACAGTTGCAGCAGTACATTGACAAGAAACTGCCAGAGGTTCTGGCTAGCTTCAGACGGGGACATGGAACAAGGGATATCACTGCTCTGGTCAGGTGGATCTTGAAGAAAATAGCAGAGAATAACAGAAAGATGTTTGTGTTTCATTGACTGTGCAAAGGCATTTGATTTTGTGACCATCGTAAACAGTGAACAGCCTTGAGAAGAATGGGAATCTCAAAGCACTTCATTGTGCTCGTGGGGGTCTTGTACGTGGGTCAAAAGGCAGTTATGAGAACAGAACAGGAGACTACTGGGAGATGATACCAAGGGCTCAAGTAGAAAGCAAATGTTTTGAGAATGATGAGGGCAAGAAATGTGTAATTGTGCTTGACGCAAGGGATGGATGTATGTGTGACAAGAGTTGCGCAAGCCCCCAATAAAATGGTTTTAAAAATAAAGCAGGAAAGATGTATGTCAGTTTGTATTTTCTCACCATTCCTGTTTCAATCTGAATGCTGACCCATCATCAAAGAAGCTGCATTCAAAAAAAAAAAAAGCTGCATTCAATGGAGAAGAATGGATTGGAGGAAGGTTTATGAAGAACCTGAAATATGCAGGTAACACAACCTTGCTTGCTCAAAGTGAAGAGGACTTGACGCACGTGCTAACGACCATCAAGGATTGCAGCCTTCAGTATGAATTACGAAACTAAATGTAAAGACCACCCAAACCCTCACATCTCGACCACCAGGGTAACTTCAAGGGGGAAAGGTTGAAGTCGAGGATTCTGACTGGTTAGAATCCACAACCAATGCTCAAAGAATTGCAGGGAAGAGATCAAAAGATGTGTTGCATCAGCTAAACCAGCTGCACAAGACCTCTTTAGAATATTGAAGAGCAAAGATGTTATTCTGAGGACTAATACGAGCCCGATCAGAGCCAAGGCATTCTCCGTCATCTCATAGCATGCAAAGGTTGGACTTTGAATAAGGAAAACTGAAGTAAAACTGAGGCATTGAAATTGAGGTGCTAGAGAAGAATCTGGAAAGTACCATGGATTGCTAAAAGGACAAACCGATCTAAGTTGGGAGAAGTGAGGCCAGAGTGCTCCTTGAAGGCAAGGGTGGCAATACTTCATGTAACTTTCTTTGAGCAGATAGTCTGGAGAGACCAGTCCCAGGAGAAGGGCATCACACTTGGTCAAAGGAGCAGAGGGGGAGGAGGAGAAGGCCCTCAAGGGGATGGATTGACACGGTGGCCCCTCCCTGGCCTCAGGCATGGGAGTAACTGTGAGGCTGACACAGGACCCTGCAGGTGTTTCCTTCTGTTGTGTATATATTGTGGTCACCAGGGAGTCAATTCACCACCATCTAACAACAAATGTTTTCTTAGCTACCACTCAGCCTTTGTTTTTCCCTTCCTGAAACCAGCCATTTAAAACTACCACCCAAGAGTAGCAATAGCTATCCACTTTACTATTCTTAACACCTGTCAGCATCTGTTCATCTCCTCTTATTTTCGAAGCAATGCCTTTCTAAACAAATTCAGGTATCAGCACAAAACTTCTGAGATTCGCATCCAACTGCATCCCCCGACCCCTGCGCGACTTGGGAAAGTCGCTTCCCATTTCTCTGCATCTGTGTTCGCATCTGTCCAGCAGCAGTGAGTAAGCATGGAAAGAGGATTAAATTAACAGTGGGGCCTGGCCACCGTCAGCCTTCCATAATTCATTACCATCTTCGAGGTAGGAGAAATAGCCATTCTTGTTGCTATACATTTGCCCTTCTACACTGAGTGTCTTAAGGACAATTTTGTTCATAACCACATTTCCTACCACCATAAGAGCCTGTCATGGTACTCAACAAAAAAATTACTGGATTGAATGAGGTAGACTTTTTTTTTCCATCAGCAAATTAAGGCTTTGAGAAGCTGCTATAAATGGCCACATCCATAGACGATGTCATTTAATCTTCAGGCACCCTTTGAAAGGTTGAAGTGGGGAACCCCATGATTCAAACCTACGCTAGAACCCTTTCTGTTAAACTCCCTAGCCTTTCTTGGATCAGTTGCTTGTATCCAACCATTGTAAGATTTTGGAAAATCAGTTGTAAGATGAATTGATTGTCTAGGCTCTATTTACTTGGTAGACCTCAAAGAAAACTCGTCATGAACGCATTATCCTATGCACATTGCTCAGTGTCCTAGCTTTTTGAATTTTAGGTAGAAAAGGACAACAGGTAGCCATTTATGCATATGAAAAAAATGAGCAAAGAAGAAAAGAAGAGTCGGAACAGATATAGAAAGGGTAGGATAAGTGAGTGCTTTACAAATGAAAGCAGATGTATGAAATTACAAGCTGTCAGATCAGCAACGGAAATGAAGATGATAAAGTGGTTCCTTACATAGATTATAATTATTCATTTCGCCCAGTCCTGTCTCCTTTCCCTGTAATCCTCATGGGAAAGGGGGCGGGTGGGGAGCTGCAGCACGGGAGTGGTGCAATTTTCAACCAAAGAAGAAAAAGACTCTAAGAACCAAGGGTATTGCAGGCCATAAACACAATTGTTTCTTTGGCGATTTGTATCCCTTGCAATCAAATCACAGCCCTTTTCTAGGGCAGATGCTTCAGCAAACCTTTCTGATGGGCAGCACCGGTTTGGTTATAACCCCAGGAAGTTGATGTCACTGTCCAGTCTCCTCACAGTGCTGGGGAGGCAGGCAGTACGGCTCACAAAACAAGCATCGTTCATGGACCCAAGTGTGACAGCAGTGGCAGATGGATTGCCAAGAAATGAAGGAGTTTACATAGCCCTGCCTCAAAAGATGCATGTAATCATTGCACTCATAATTAGCTTGGTTTGAGGGAAAAAATTGACATTCTCAGGAACACAGTGAGACGTATAGATGAAGATTCTGACATTTTGCTTCTGAGAAATATTGCAAAGATAGTCTCCATAAATTTCTTATTGCACTTTGGGGGGAGAGGGAATAGGAAGAAATGTTCTCTTTTAATTTTAAGATATTTAACATTTTATCTATACTAATGATTAAGTATAACGTGCAAGCTTTGTAGCATAATAGCCAAGGTGAATATTTTAAGGGTTTTTGTACTGGTTCTTTCCCATTCGGAACATTTTTGTTACTAATTTCTAAAGAGCAGTGCACGGGGCATGTAAAGGCAGCCCTATAAATAGCAGTAAGTGTGCACACTTCTGCTCATTGATGTCACAGGCACACAGTCTGAAGCTCAGCCTCCCAAGCCCCTTGATTCAGCAGGCTGCTCCAAAGGGCAGTCAGTAGGGATCCCTTCTCCCTAGCCCCTGTTATCCCATCACTCGAACGTTTGGTTTGCTTTCTTGGAGTGGGTAAGTTGTAGTTTTGATACTTTTAGTAATGTAAACCTTACTCAACTCTATTGCTTCTGATTTACTTGTCCTCTCTCATTTAGTGATTTCTAGTAACTACCAGACCTGCCTTGGCCTTCTGATGCATTACCCACCCATGGGGGATGTGCACTCGCTGATCCTGAAGGCTCTGTTCCTTCGAGACCCAAAGGTAAGCTTTCAAATAGAAGGCACATCATTTTGACTCATGAAGAAAAGGTTTCTCTGTTTGACTCCAAGAATGTGTAACAGGTTAGAATTTACCTCAGGTTGTTGAGCTCAAACCCGTATGCTCTGTAGCCACATCTCCATGGGCAAAATCAGTGCACACTGCCAGGAGCAAGCAGAGGAAACCCTTCTTGTTGCCAAGGTGGGTGGCTCAGCTCGCCTGTCTTCCGCCCTTCACCACCATTGATCGGAATCCATCTCATGGGATGACTTAGCCACGTAGACCCCTGAGGGCCATCCGAAGACCAAGAAATTAGACCTCTAAAAGGGGCCAGTTCTAAAAGAATTTATGGTACAATAAAATACTAAATTATTTCATCTTACGAATATGTATTTCCTATTTTTGTGGACTACGGATGACCTAATAAAAGTTTAAACAGACTTCAACGGTAATTTCCCTAGGTGAACTTAGAGCAACCCACCCAAATTTTCGTTACACTTCAGAACAAAAGTGTGCTCCTTTTACAACGAATGTTGTATTTCTTGAAAATAAGAACATTTAAAGATCTAAAAAAAATCTGTGAATCGTTTCTGCTTTGGAGCCAAACAAAAATATTGGATGAAGTGTGAGAGAGAAAGCTTCAAACACAAGTCTGAGAAAGCCAGGCATTGGATGGTAATCCCAGCCTTTGGCTCCTTGGCAGACCTCCCAACTGTCAAGTTGGCAGTTGTCGAACTGTCTTTGAGTCAGTCTGTCTATTGATTGCATTGCCAAGTTCCGTCTGATAAACTTGATGCTCCAAGTTCACCGTAAATCTTGAAAATGAAGAATTTCTGCCCTTACCTCGGTTGTTAACTTCAACATTAGAGTATACACTCTTTATTCTCTGATTAATAAAAAAGTTATTGCCTTATGACTATCATTTTTTTAGAAATGTACACCTTTTATGTAATCTCTCGTACATAAAGCAATTTGACTTCCCATCAGAAATCCCTCGGGTATGTCAGGAAGGGATACAAAGTTGTTATTTGGGGGATACTGGCTTTGTTTTATGGATTTGCTGAGTTGTTGGTTTGGGGTAAAATGTAGCACCCCTGTAGGGAACAAAAAGTCTCTATGTATATTCTTATTTACATAATATACATGTAAGCCTTTCTGTGTGTTTAAAAATAAAAACTAAGGAAAAATAAAGACTAAGCTATATCCATCAGAAGAACAGTTTGGAGGTGCTGGTCAAGGAAACATACTTCAGGAAGTTTAATCAGCATCAGGAATTTATGGAATCAGAGAGTGGAGGCAAATTGCTTAAATAGAAATTTGGAATTTCTGCTTGTGTGATTTGATTAGTTCAATCATGGAGAAACTAATATTTAACTTCTCAATCTTGGTAATCTTTATATTCTTTTCCCTAAATTCATCGATGTTGTCACCAGAATCTAAATGGCTATTATGTTAGAGTGATTTTTAATACAATATTTTTAGAGTGTATGGAATCTAAAAGTATAATGATGCAAGCCCTATAGCATTACAAAAATATATTCTTTAGGCTTTAAGAGAGAGGAAAATAAAGCATTAATATCTAAAAATGAGAATTCCTCACCTTTACGGTCTTAGTCTTGCCACGTAAAACTTGATCCAGATAACGATACCTACGTCAGGCCTTCGCCAGCTCCTTCTGAGATGGAAGAAATTATGTGTAAAGGGCCTCATGTTTAAAAGGCTCCTGGAGAACAGGTTCAAGGGATGATGGTATTTGTAGAAAAAGTCACTGAAGCTGTGTGACACTGAGGGGCTTTCAGACAGGCACCCAGAAGTGGGCAGTGGACCGTGGGCAGTGCGGTCCAGTGCAGACTGCGGGGGAACCAGACTGCAGGGCGCACTGTGGCTCCGGCACATCCCACCTGTGCAGTTTGTAGAAGTCTACACTTGCTGGGGAGTGTGGTCCCTCTAGGACCTTTGGAAGGCGAATTACATTTGTTGATGATGCACCCATCCAGAAGAGCTGACTGTAGAGGAGGAACCAGAAATAATTCAATGAAGCAAAGATACAAGGGGGTGCCGAGGGGGAGAGCAGGAAACCAACAAGCACGTCTACCCACCCTGTAGAACTCTACATATGACCGCGGGGTCCGCAGAGTCCGTGTTCGTTGTTAAAAAAAAAAAAAAAGTGCGGGAGGGGGGGAGGTGGCACTAATATCCTTACTCTTAATTTCTAAAATTCCAGACAACCCAGTGCTACACATATTTATTAACAACAATGAAACACTTAAAGTACATGAATGAGCCTTGAATGCTTACCGAAAGAAAGGTCAGAGAGCATAAATCAACAGACAAGTTTCTAGCAAGTGAGGGCTCTAAAGCGACGCTGTGAAGGCCTGCAAGCCCCCTCTCCTGAGGCCCGGCTCCCCGGGGCAGAGGTATTGACCGCTGCTGACAGACTGAACCGAGTAAGCCTCCACAGGTTCATTGTCGCCTCTCAGAACAGCCCCTTATCCCCTGCCGGCCATAAACCCCAGAGGACATGGCTCCGATGAAAACACAGACTGTTCGTTTGAGCCACGAGGCCCCCAGTTGTTTTACATCGGAGATAGCCTCGACCGTGGACAGATGTCCCATTTGAATAGCCTCAAAGAATGGGTCGGTAATAATAGGATCATACTTCTTCAGTTTTCCAAGCACTCCCACGTACTCGCTTCGATCCTTACACGTAAACAAAGCAGGTGATCTTCCCCGTACCTTGTAAGGTGACATGTCTTTGCCGGGATGAAGAAGTCTGTGCTCATCCCGCTGGACGAGCGCCACGGCGCACACATCTGCTCTGCCCGCCCTCCCCCCCCGCAGCCCCCCAGATCCTCGGCATCCATAGGAGCCGCTCTGGACGCCGTCCGCAGGTTCGCACAGCGGCGCCCTGGGCGCGGAGCCCCCACCAGAGCCCTGCTGGGGCTGGGGCTGGGGCTGACTCGGGCTCACGCCGTGCGTTTGAGCACCCCCGTGCCCCGCTGGGTTCCCAGTGGGCTGCGCCTTCTGGACGTAGATTTCCAGGTCGTTCGTCCAGGATTCCTCGGGTTGGCCTCACACTGCCCAGCAAGGACCGTCGAACTCAGTTCTTCACAGATGCCTTTGGTCCCTCATTCTGGTATTCTTCAGGGTCATTCTTGCTAACAATCATCTCATCCCTTGCGTGTATTACTCTTAATAAGGGGAGGCTTGAATTCTGCCTCATTCACGAACCTTCTTCCCAGAGCCCTACACCGACTCAAGTGGAGACAGACCTCATTTACCCAACAGGTTTCTAGAACACAGATCTGCCGGAAGCCGTAGCCAAGTGCAAATGTGTCAGCTGCCATTTTTATCGAGGTAATGAACTGACTTCCAACTTAAAGGGCACCGGCTTCCTAAATATGCTGTGTGTCGGAATTTTTAAAACCTTTATTACCTTCAAGAATTTTAGGAGAAAGGAGGAATGAGGGGAAAAAAGGATCTGGGTAATACACTTCACTTAAACTGTCAGAATTTCAGAATGGAGGAGAGAAGCAAGAGTCTTTTCACTGAACTCTCTCTCTTTTCGTGAGGAGCAAACGGAGAGAGTGAAGTGGGGACACCTGCTTAAGCCACGGGACTCGGGTCTGGAGATCACTTCCCACAAGAGCCAGAGCTGCCGTCCTTGGTGTTTAAAACCATGGAGTAGCACTGGCGAGGGTTTCCCAGACAGACTCCTCTGGTTTTAATACACATGTATTTGCACACGCAATAAGTGAAGCTGCCACACAGTTAAGCGAACCTAGAATTACGTGAAATTTTTGAAAACCTGTGCTGTCTGCACAGCCTACATGTCAAGTATATATTTGCGGTCTCTTCCACTCTGCACATTGTCAATAGTTTAAGTTTCTCTCTTCAGCTCACAATCCCAATGCTCATTTTCTTGTCTTGATCACATTAGTACCACTGAGCAGATTTCCAGAACAATCCAGTGAATGAAGTGGAGGGGTAGAAAGAGGACAGTCTGAAAAATAGGAAGTGATTAAAAAACATTGTTCTAACTAGTTGTTCAAATTTAAAAAAAAAAAAATTAAACCCAATTTGAAACAAAAGTCATAGAAAATGTGAACATATTGTGTTCCTTAAATAACCAGATGTTCTCTCCTTCCTGAAGGCAGTAAGGGCTAGGAATAAAAGGTTTTAAACTATTGTTTTAAGTTAACTGTGAATTTTGCAAATCTGTTTTTACCCTATAGCAAATAAAATTCTAATACGAAAACATAAGCAAAGTAATTTTCATTTTTTGGTGCTCTCCTCTCTGTGTGGTGGGTTGAAGTGTTAACCTTATCACAAAGACTTATTACAAATGAAATACAGTATGTGGATTACCATTTTAGATGATGCTGTAAGAGTTTGACAGCTACTCTTTGTTTTGAAGAGACTAAAATATTCCAAAAAATATTTCTGGTAAATTTGTGAGCAACCCTTTGAGCTGTGACTGTTATGGTTTGTGCAAGAAAATTGCTGGAAATAAGACCATTAAATTTCATAGTTATTCTTGTATACATAAGCATACTATAAAGAATGTAATGTAAAACGCTTTGTTGGGCCAATTCTGATTGGGTTTTTGTCTGAAGTTATATTAGATTTTGTCATTTTAAATAATAAAACGTCTGAACCAAGTGTTTATGCAGGTCATTACATTTGTACTCATTTAATGACAAGCAACAACAAAAAAAACGCACTACATACTGAAGTATGTGCAACATTTTTTTGCTAAAGTCAGAGAACTTTGGTAAACTGTCATGTATCAGTATTGAAAAGTAGGGAAAGGATCACAGCATATAATAGGCAGGTAAAATGATGGTAGAAAATTTTCCATTCTAGCCATGCCATTATGATTTTTCAGAACCTAAAAACCACTGTATGTGATAAGTCTTTAAGGAGAACACACAGTATCCATCACATGACAGCTTCGTAGGGTGTAACACCACAGTAACTACTTATAAAAATTTTTAGTGCCGTGTTCCAACAGAAATGTGTATATATGTATATATAAAATGTGTGTGTATATATATAAATCTTTCTAATTAATTATAAGAACAAGACAGCCAGCTTACATGGACTGGTATACCATTAAAGCTAAAACTCTCTGCACTTTACTTTCTCAGCCTTCTGATGTGCTGCTGTCAGAGCCGTCACTATCCCCAACTAGTCATCCATACAATCATACTGTGGCCAGCACTATCAGTATGTGCTGGTTTTTTGTTTTTTGCCTTCTGCTAGTGTTTGCTAATTTGGTCGAGTTTTCTAAAGTTTTGTATCAATAGAGTGATCATTAATAACTGTGAACCTACATCATGTAGGTTTTTGAAAAGGAAATAGTAAAGGAAGAGAGAAAGAAAAAACGCTTGAAGGCTCTGCTCAGTTACTGATCATTTAGTGTAGCAAGTTTTTACAAAACAATCATGGTGTTGGTACTCACTGAATGTAAAAAATAGTGTACTACACGGAGTGCATATTACTCTGATTAAAATTGATCAAAAGCATGACTGAGGATCCTGTACAGTCCATTATGGAAGAGGCCTGGGGGCGGGTGGGGGGGGGGGCACACCATCAGTTATTGCACGCAAACCCTGCTGTTAGCACTGCCTAGTTTTCTTATGCTCATATCAGAGTTACTATGCAGATTCTCTAGTATGTTTCTGATCTTCTTTTATTTTTTTTGGTGGCATCACTACCCTGTTGGGAGTAGGAAGCCCAGCCTTGCTCCTGGTGAGCAGCTGCTGGATTTGAACTGTCAACCATGTGGGCTGTAGTCCCTCACACAGCCACTATGCCACCAGGGCTCAGCCTGTTTCTGATTTTTCGGTTTTAATTTCACTTTACAGATGGGCTGTTTGCGTGACTAATCTCATCTTCATCCTTTCCCCCAAAAGCTAGAAAATACTTTGAAGGCTGCCATTCTTTGGGGTCATTTGTTTTTGTTTTTTTCTGTTAGTGACTTAGGAAAAGTTGGTATGATTTATTTGTCTCAAACCATTTACTAATAATGTTAATCTTTTCAACATTTCAATGGCAACCTGTTGGATATTCACTGTAGTAAAAATTTAGAGAGGACAAATCGGTGATGTCTTCACATCCAATCAGGAATGTAAACTTTTGACATAGCCACACATTTTTTTAAAAAGGTTTAAGTAAATGGTGCTGGCAAAGAACCATTAAAGAGTACTAAATGCTTTAATCAATATTCAACATTTTGTTATTGTTGCTCATGTACTTCATAAAGTAGAATCACGCCTTTCTAAAAAATTATTAAGAATCTCCTAGGAACCTTAACAATTTTGAATTAGGTTTAGTATTTTGAATTCATGAATCCATTTGACAAATCTTTACCGTGCAGTTAGTTATGTATCAGGCACTGTTTAGATCCTGTAATGTAATCATGAATCAGACATACATGACCTTAACGATAATAAATAAGCAAACAGGAAAGTATTCACAGGGCATCATGCGCTATAAAAGGTAAAGGATCCTGAGTAGCGCCCACGACCACCAGAGGCAGTGATGCCAAAAAAAAAAAAAAAAAGGTAAAGGATGTACAGGATATCATCATTAAAATGATAAAGGGGTGAGATGAAAACCTAATTCAGGTAGATTGGGTCAAAACTAAGAATCAGATCAACGTGCAAGGAGCTTGATGTTTCGAGGTCAAAAGACCGTGTTGCTTCCTCAGTGAGAGCTGATGAAAGGCACAGGATCCAGGCAAGTGTTGGTCAGGGAGAAGGGCCGTGGCCATGGAGGAGCAGCAAGTGCGAAAGCTCTGAGGTGGACAAGAGCATAACTACCCCGAAACACTCACCAGGATCAGTGTGGCCGGTCCTTTTGTGATAGCCCTATTTGTTGGACTTCTTGATCGCTCGATTCAATTTGTCTCGTTGTAATCGACTTCATCTATTCAACATACTTCCCTTTAGATTCACCTTGGTTATGGGATGATTTGAAGACCCATCACTATCCTTTCTGGCCACATACATGCTTTGTATGTACGTACGTTTTGTTTATTCAATCCATGCATTGTTGGGCATACAGGTCATTCCTATCTTTGTGCTGCTGGGCCTACTGCTGCAGTACTTGGTATGAGTGTGCTCACATCTCTTTTATTGGGGTATATAGCTATGAGAGAGAATGCTGGGTCATAAGGTATAGCGATTCTGAAGCTCAGTCTTGACAGTCTCATCTTTTTCCTGAGAACGGCTGGTTGGTGGATTTGCACTGCCAGCCTCGTGGGCGTTATCCAATCCGAGCCACCAGGACCCCTTTGAGTAGGCGCCAATAAAATTGATTCCTCCTCAATTGCTCTCTCCCTCCAACCACCCTTCTGAGGACGACTGAGACACGGTAGTATGTGTGACCGCACGGGTGTCTCAGTAGGTCCAGAGGCCAGCTCGAGACCTTTTCTACCCACTGCCGTTCTGAGCTGTTTGACAGCCCCTTTAAGTGCATCTTTTACTGGGAATGTGTTGCCAAGAGATTGATGGAAGTCAATAGAATCCTTTCGTGTACATGTAGACTTTCAGTTGAATTCGATTTTTTAATATTAGATAACTTCATTTAGAACCTTTATGAGAAAATCTGGGATTCTAATTGATGGGAGTCGAGGGTTGTGAGATGTTCCACAAAGTTGTCGGCCCCGGGTCTGGCCATCATTACCTCAGCAGGAGGGGGTTGTTACGAGTCGATTCTCTCCAGCCTTTCCTGTTGCGGTACAAGTGTCTTTCCCATCACCCCACTCTCTTTCTTTATAACACCACCAGTAGAAACGGAGAGCATTTCAGATTTATTTCCCTTAAAGTAGCCATTGGAAGGTGCTTTAAGTCGTTTGAGCTGTCCTTAGGAAACAACACTAAGTGTGCAATTCTAAAGGCAGAAAAATCACAGGACTAGTTGGAACTGTTTTCATAAACCCAGGAGTATATTCGAGTATGAACTGAGTTTTGCAGCACATTGTTAATGCCATTTTTGTGGTAGAATATCAGTCTCGGCTGATATTCGGGTCGGCTTATACTCGAGTATATATACAGTAGATATACCTTTTACCCTCATCCTTCCAGCCAGCATATAAAGAGATCCAGCCAGATTTTCTCATAAAGGTTCTAAATGAAGTTATCTAATATTAAAAAATCGAATTCAACTGAAAGTCTACATGTACACGAAAGGATTCTATTTTTTATATAATATCCATCCCACTTATAAGAGGATCTGCTGATGAGAAAAGCAGCTATTAATTTGAGATCAAATACTTAATTGATAATACCTTATTTAAGCTTTCTTATTTCAACTTCCTAGCCCTTTGAATTCTAGAGACTAAAACAATCTGTAGGAAATAGCATTTGAAACACACTAGACAGACACTAAAATTTCAGGATATATTTAGGAATTACTCATTCAAAAGAAATTGACCTCATTAAACAAGTGAGAAGAGATTTCATTATCACAGCAATAACATAGTTTGTTGCCCTAGAGTACTTCATTGGAGGATTTAGTGTGTGTGTGTGTTTTATTAAAATTATTCTTTTCTATCAACCCTCCCTTTTGCTTTGAGCAAACAATAGTATGACTATGCCTTTTTCTTTTATCTCCTTCTCACTTTTCTGTTTTGCTTAATGCAATTCAACTTTGAGCTTCATAAAACAAAGTGTCGAGGTTCACTTTAAGGAATATTTTAAAAGAAAGAACAACAGGATTAGTGAATTAATTTGCCATGGATGGTAAAACGATTAGTTGTATTTCCCAGGTTCCCAAAACATTGACTGTCTTTTTTTTTTTTTCATGTGCCCATTAGATAGTCTATATACCTTCTTTGGAGAAACCACCCAATTCATGACCTTTGTCAAAAATCAGTTCTGTGCATGTAGAGATTGTGTTTGTTGACAAACTATTCCTCTCTTTCATTGACTTATCATGATATTTTGTCAAAAACCCCAACTAAACATAGCTATGATGGTTTCTCTACTCCCAGTTCTCTTCCACCAGCCTTTATTGTCTTGAACCTTTGCAGTAAGTAAAATTGGGACCTGAGTCCACCGACTCGGTTTATCTTTTTCATGATTCTTTCAGCCATTCTGTATTCATTACAGTTCCCCATAAATTTTAGAAGCAATTTTTTAATTTCTGTAAATCATTCACTTAAACTATTTACTTTTGGAAAAAGAAACTATTTACTTAAAGATGAAGATATTGGACAATGACAAAATATATGACAAAATAATGATACTTTATAAATTATCAAGGGTTCATGAGGGAGGGAGAAAGGGAGGAGGGAGGGGGGAAATGAGGAGCTAATACCCAAGGACTTAAGTAGAAAGCAAATATTTTGAGAATGATGATGGAGAGACCATGAATCACGGACAAGACAAGATGGCAGCGTCTGAGAAGCCAGAGGAGAAGCCACACAACTTTGCCCTGATGGAGCCAGACCTTTGAAGCTGGAGAGGCCACGTGGGGACCCCTGCCAGCGATGAGTTGCTTCTGCCATGACTGGGTGCTATTGATGGACCCTGAGCCCTGGAAGCAAGGAGCCATGGGGAGACCCCTGCCAGCACCGTGACTCTGCACCCACTGACCTGTGACTTCGTGAGTCAGAAGGAGACATTATAGACTGGTATCGGGCATATGGGCTAATATCAGACTTATGACTTTGAACTGGACTTGGGGTGCTTTCTCAGTGTTCCATTCCTTTGGTATATAAACCATTCCCTTATACCCATATGCTTGTCTATGAATTTGTTCCTCTAGTCTACCCGGACTGACACATTATGGTACCGTAGGAGTGGGGTACTAGAGGAGAATGATGATGGCAACAAATGTACAAACGTGCTTGGCATACAATGGATATATATATATATATATATATATATTGTGATAAGAGTTGTATGAGTCCCCAATGAAATTATTTAAAAACAAACAAACAAAAAAGGTAATGTTCTACCTCCTACTTTGGTGATTAGTGCTGGGGTCTTGAAAGGTTGCAACATATGCAACTACACAGTCGCACATAAGCTTCAACTCTTGAGCTAATTCCTTTTGGAACAAAAGAGAATGACAGAAGCCAAAGACTCAAAGAAGAAATTAATCCTCAGAAGTAATAGCTTCTACAAATCATGCCATCTTCCATCCAGAAATCAGGAGGCTTCGGGGTGCCCTGTACTACTACCAACAACCACAAAGACCAGGGACACAGTAGACTGTTGGGCTAGAATGAGATGAAACGTAAGATAAAATTATGATTTCTAAAATAAACCAGAATTACTGGACTCACAGAAACCAGCGACTACTCCTTCCACCCCTGAACTATGTCCTAAAATACTCTTTTAAAGTGGAACTGAAGCCACTTCTTGAGATCTTTTTACCGACCAGATTGGCTTAGAAAATAAGCAATATCACCTGTGAGGCATATGCTTCCTTAAATAATCACACCATCTGAGACCAAATGGTCAACCATTACCCAAAACAAAGATGAGGAGGGACTAGATAAATAGAGAACACATAGAAGGAAAACGTTGACACGATGTGAAAATTGCAACCATCGTCATGGAACAATCGGGAGCAAGAGAATGTAAGAGTGGAACCTGGTTTGCTGTGTAGACTCTCACCTGAAACACAGTGCATGATTGGACAAGAAGAAAACAGCAGTGGGCGTGAGCATTGTTCCATAGCGTTGTCCATGGCATTGCCATGCGCCAGAGCCAAATGGGCACCAACTAAAAACAAGTCTCCCTCTGAGGGGGTATGCAAGACATGGATCACAATGATTGCTGCAGGGGACAGGTTGGATGACCAGAAGACAGAGGGAGAGAGAAGAGAGTTTTTCATTTTATATCATTTTGCACCATTGGCACGCATTGACAATTAAAAAATAGAATTCAACTGAAAGTCTACATGTACACGAAAGGATTCTACTTTTTTTTGGAGGGGGGGAGGGCATCACTGCTCTCCGGCGGTAGGAGTAGGAGGCCCAGCCCCACTGCTGGAATTGAACCTCCATCCCAGTGGGCCCCAGTCCCGAGCACAACCACTACGCCACCGGGGCTCAGCCCTAGGATTCTACTTTTTTATACTGCTCTGCATGTTGCATTTTTCACCCTACCACTTCGTAAGTCTGTCTCGCAGGGGTGTTGTAAATGTCGTGGCTACCTGAAAACAATAAGAGCCCTTTACTTCATGAAAACAGCTGGAAAGAGCATGTTCTCCAGAGCTTCCCCTTCATGTATGTGTTGGCAGGGTTCTTTAGAGAAACAAAACCAGGACAATTATAATTATCTATACACACCACATATACTCAAGTGTAAGCTGACCCGAGTATCAGCCGGGGCACCTAATTTTACCATAAAAAATAAAGTGACCAGACGTTCCGCTTTTGGCGGGACAGTCCCAATTCTAAACAATGTTTCCCCAGTCCCCTGGTGTTTTTAAAAAAGTCCCGATTTTTGCAAAGAATGCACGACAGGTTAGAGAACGGCAAGAGAATATGCCCCCTCTACCCCACCCCCGCACCCCAGTCAATGGTGTCCCGCTTTTACCAATGGTAAAATCTGGTCACTTTACATAAAAACTGCACTTAAAATGTGCTGGAAAACTCGGTCTATACACGAACGAGCATACGCAGTGTATATATAACAATAAATTATACAGCACGAAGGAATATAACTGCTAATTAGTCCACACAGCAGTAAAAAGGGTTCAGTTCAACTTACTTTCCTGGAGCAGGTACTATACTGGAAGTCATTCAATTCCTGAGGGCTTCAGGGTTCAAGGTGGAGGAAGCAGACTGCAAAGCCTTCCCTCAGGCAATGCAGGCAGGCAGTCCAGCCACAGGCAGCAAGCAGTAGGGCGGGTCACAGTCAGCATTGCTTCACAGTCAGCATTGCTTCACAGTCAGCAGTTCAGGAGCTTAGTGAAGCAAGTCCAGGTGGGAATATCAAAACTCAAACAACGCAAGACGAGAGGATCGGCCAGCCTCAAGCTCTAGCGATGGACACACCAGCAGCGTGGTGAAGCAGCTCTCAAAGAATCTCAAGCTCTAGTGACACGAGCCACAGGTTGGCATGTCCCAGGGTAGTGCTATGTCTCAGGTTGAGGCAGAGAACGAGCTAAAGCAGCCACATGCTGGTCCAATCACAGAGCAAGAGATGGGGGTGGGGTGGGGGGGACAGACCTCACAGCCATTCATCGCTTTGCCCGCCAATCAAACTGTGACTTATTAATCCCACATGTTCCTGTTGGCCAGGTTGGCACAATAAGCCTGCCTATCCCAATCTAGATGAGATTACTTAAGACCATCTCAACTTCCTTGGAATTGCTATGAACTATACACAATTTTTTCTCATTCCTTCAAAACTCAAGAAATGGCCCTTTAGAAAAGAACAATTTTCTTGAAGCAGTGCAGCTGCAAAACTCAACTGCAGAGGCAAAGTGAATTATTTAATGTGGTTCTTCTAGCCAAAGGTTTCTAACCAAATGCCCTTTCCCTATGTGGGTCTTATAAGGTGGTGGGAGAAGATACTGATGGAATTCACCTGTGGCCAATTAGGGCTCACCTGGAAGTAATTGAGAATGGTATTCCCTGGAATGCCATCCTGCTGCATCTAAAATGAGCCCTCTGAGAAGGTCAGAGGAGGCATCTCTTTACTAGCAAGACCCAGGAGTGGAGTGCATCCTACGGACACAAGATTCCTGTGAGGGAACTTCCCGCATCCAGGAGCTTTACCAGAGGAGCATCAGCAGAACCACGAGCCAGAGCATCCAACAGAATGGTAGACTTCCTGACCAGCCCACAAAACAAGGAAAGCTGAGCGTGTTTGTGCAGAAGGTTGGCTGGTGGGGTGGGTTGCTTCCAAGCACTTAATTGGGGAGAGTGGGCTTGCACGCCTATGGAAGTGGAGCTACGTGCTTACCGGGTTGAAGCTTACGGGAGTGGAGTACCTATGGGCACCCAATCCAACTTACTGGGTTTGCTAACATGTGTCCCTGAACTGGATGCCTTCTGGTCGCGGCTTCCAGTGGAGTGATACGGCCCTTTGGGCATTTTTTAGCAAATATGAGAGGATCATGTAATGTGTCCTGATACACAGCTCTCCTTATGATCTCTCACTGCAACCTGTTAACTTCCTTAATAAACCCTTTAACCCAGCAGCTCTCCAGGAGCAAGGCTGGGCCCCCTACTCCCACCAGAGGGCAGTGATGCCAAAATAAATAAATAAACCCTTTAATCATGAGTTTTGTCTATGGGCTCTATGTACTCATTGAAATGTTTATTAGAACCCAGACAAACTCCAGAGTACACCTTAAGACAGCACGTCAGCTCCCTCCAAAGAGATTCTGGGGAAGCCGTGAGGGAGCGAGCAGTCCTACTCACAGAAAAAAAATCCTACAGATGTGACCGCTGTCAGCCTCTCCACCGTGACAGAAACCACCTCAGCCAGAACCAGCAGACTCTCCAAACATACCTTGTTTCTCTGTAATTGAGCCCTTCCATTCTGTCTTCAGCCAATCTCCAGCTAGCTTCTCTTCCCATCTGCTTTCACTCGGGTAACACGCTGGATGTGATCCAGACAGAACGTGCCCGCCTACACACACCATCATCCAATGTTCCTCTTAATACGAGGATGACATTCAGCCTGTCACCATCATGCCACTGGTAAAATGTTGAACTTTTATTGCTTCACAAAAAAAAAAAAA
>PVJH01011234.1:7500-69833 GCA_004026705.1 Nesogale talazaci | reverse complement strand
ACACACACACACACTGGGGGGTTGTTTGTTTGTTTGTTTGTTCCCTTCATTCTCAAATGGTATCTGAGTCTCTGGCCTCTTGAATTTCCTTATGTAGCATTGAAAGGAGAGACCTAACTAGAACTGAGGACTATATCTAGAAATAGGAGATCAACTAAAGAGTAGACATATTTTCATAGTGACTTGTAAAACTGCCAAATGTAGATTTTGATTTTCTGCCCAGCTGGAAAGTCACTTAGTGTTAATGAGACATGTGAATTCCTAAATTATTCATTTTAAGAATTATTTTCAGCTATTTTAATCCATGATCCTAAAAGGATGATGATTTTTTAAGGGTCAGGGGACCTTGTGGAGGTGCATGGGAAACAGGCGGGCCCTCAGACAGAGGCCAGTGTTTTCCTGGTTTCCCCGTGGGCACTGGCTGAATTAATGAGCCGAGTGGGCTCCGCGGTTCTCATTCCAAGGACCACAGTGTGCTGGTGCCAGTCGACCTCCCTGATTCCACTTTCTTTCTCCAGGTATTCGTTGCCAGTGTTGGATTTTACTCTTGAGAGAATAGAGCCCTTGCAACCGGCTTTTACTCCCTGGAGGCAGTTCAGTACCCCTCCTCTTCTCCCCATCCCTGGCAGCTCCCACAGCAGTCCTCAGGTCCCTGCCCTTTGAGAACTGGGGAAAGAACATTTCCCCACTTCTGCAAAGCTGGAAAGACCCAGGGAGTCTGTGTGACCACACCGATTGCATACCCCAGGATTTTCCTCTCCCTGTATCCCCGAATGATCTCAGATCGTCACCAGCCTGCTCCTGGTATATCTGTAATTATGTTCATTTGTATGGACGCCTAGGGACTTCCAAGGACTGGCCCTCGAAGTGGCTAGCTGCCTGCTGGAGCCTGCTGGAACCACAGCCTCATGGGGGAGTTGGCACACTTCATGTCCCCCATCTTAAGGGGATGCACTGGTTGGATTTTCCCCCCTCCTTGCTTGATTTGCTGTTTTTAAAAAACTAAATGAAAGTAAGCTCATAATTCTCAGGTCAGTTTACCTTTTTTTCTTGTGTTTTGTTTTTCCTAGCTCTCCTTAAGTATACCTCTGGAGGGAAGGGGGTGGGGAGAGAAGAAAGAAATAGCAATTGTGATAGAAGGTAGCCGCATGAATCAATCCGAGTTAAGTAGAAATGACAAGGAAGCTGACTCCTGAAATTACGTTT
Source organism: Nesogale talazaci (assembly GCA_004026705.1). Classification (NCBI taxonomy): domain Eukaryota; kingdom Metazoa; phylum Chordata; class Mammalia; order Afrosoricida; family Tenrecidae; genus Nesogale; species Nesogale talazaci. The sequence continues at coordinate 68,627 of PVJH01011234.1, read as the reverse complement.
CAGTGTGAAACCAAGAGCATTTTCCCTCCCTTTCCCCTCTCCTATTTTTTTTCCCATCCAGATTTAGAATCCTATGGGTAAGCCTCTTCTACTGACTGCATAATTAGTTAGATTAATTAGCACCTGTCCTATAGCTGTATGAAGTTGATTCATACAGCGTGGACTCCAAGTCTATGCCAGACCACTTAAAAAGAAGCGGTGGGGTTCCAATGTCTGGCCCATAGACATTTTCATAAATTAAAAATATGAGAGCCAACCCAAGGCCTGGACCCTGGGCTGCAGAGCTAGCCGGGTGAGTGGAGTTGCACTGGCGGTCTGCCTCAGTGGCTCATATTCCTGATGACAAATGAGCTTAAGGACAACTGCTGATAAATATGGGGAGCCCGGGTTCTGGGGTTGAGATGTTCTGTCAAATTAGAGGAAATCAATTTAAATGGCGGCTGTACAAGCAATCTTCCCCTAGCAGACAACAGGAAGGAAATCCCTGGATCATCAGATGTGCTGCATATCTGATACTGTTGAGTGGTGTAAGAAAAATATGGCTTCAGTTTGGTGGTGTGTGGGGGAGGGGAATGACTGCCTGTTTCTTTGGAAAAATGAATTTTGCTAAACACTTCAAGACAGAGCAATAAATAGCAGGTCATTTGAATGAAGGACCAACAGCCTGGGAAGGTCACTGGATAGTTCATATGGTTTCAACTTGGCTGCCACTGGAAGGTCAGGGATTTTAATCCATCCCAAGCACTGCGCAAGAAAGACATGGCAACCTGCTTCCGTAAAGATCGCTTTTGTCATCGAGATCGCAGTCAAGTCGGTTTGGACTCATAGTGATTTTGAGTGACAGGATAGAACTGCCCTGTAGTATTTCATGGGCTGTCATTTTTATGCGAGCAAATCCAGGCCCTACTCTACGGGCCACCTGCTGTCCTTGAACCACCGGCCTTTGGGTTAACAGCTTCCCTGTTGCACCGTGGAGAGTCACAGGAACATCTGCGGGGGCAGCCCTCCTCTCTCACACCTAGAGTGGCCATAAGTCAAGGGCAACAACAAAAACCAAAGAGGGTCAAGGTCACACATCTACCTCATTTATTGAACCTGTGTTTCTTTACCTCACCCAAATCTCATCTCTTGAATCCCGCTAGCTTAAATGCAGTGTTTAATTTGTTTAATAATCTGCAAGAGACAGATTTAATATTCCTCACATGCCGCCCTCTAAACTAAATTGGTAATAGTGTTATTGAAGTTACTCAGTCATGAGAAATAAATTGAGTCCTTTTCCTCACAGAGAAAGGCTGGCAAGCATTGTTTAACACTCACTCAAGGTCAGAGGGCAGTGTCAGAAGTGTACTTGGAAGCAGTTTGAAGACTATGACATGCTGCCTTTCAGAGAAAGTCCCCTGCTGGATCTTTCCTGGGTAGGTGTCTAAGATAGTAATATATTTATAATTGGATTTTAATTGCAATCTGATTTTAGTGTGTGTGTGTTTCAGTTTGCCACCACCAGAAGGACAATGCTCCAAATGAAATTACACAATACCGCTCCCAGGGCAATTTGTTCTCCGCCAAAAATATATTGGAAGAATAAAATGCATGCGGCGTTGTTTGCCTTAGTTTATTGACTTAACAACCCAAGTTGCCTTATTCATTGGGGTTTTAGCTTGCTCGGTGGTTCACCCGGCAGCACGGCATGGCACCGAGTGTGTGGGTGGGCCTTGGAACGCCAGTCATAGCTGTACCTCCCTGAGTTCCTGGGCAAGTTCCTCAACCTCTACAGCGCCAGCACCCTCCTCTGTGAAGCTGGCATGGCAGTGTTTAATGAGGAGTCATGAGGATTCCTAAACCAATACAAACTCATTCCTGTGGCATCCATTTTATGGGTCCAGTGTTCATGGGAAAAGATTACTCACTCTTCCTTCGAAAGAGCACCTGGGCAGGTTTGAACTGCCATCCTGGAGGTCTGTCAGCCCTCCTTACAGCCTGTCAACTCCATCTCCTACTGCTTCCATATAGGGTTTGCAAGTCTGTTATCTCCACAAGCACAGAGAGCACCATCTTTCTCCTGAAGAGCAGCTTGTTTGACCCACCGACCTTGCAGGTGGCAGGCCAATGCCTAGCCAGTCCACAGTGCCACCAATGAGTGTAAACTACCTGCACGGCCCAAGCTGCTTGCACGAATGGATTCTGAGTGACAGCCACCTTCTAAGACAGTCTAGAGCTGCGCCGTGAGGTTCCAAGGCTGTCACTCTTTCTGTGTGTTTTGTTTTAAGGCTGCTGATCTTTACAGAAGCACATTGCCGCATGTTCCTCCTATGGAGGAGCTGGTGGGTTTGAAGTATTGACCTTTGGGTTAGAAGCTGGTGCCTTAAGCTCTGCTCCACCAGGGTTCCTTCTCGCCTGGCCCAGGACAAGGCACCTGGGTTCTGAAGAGAAGCAAAGGCAGGGCCATCTCTGTACCTACATCTGCATCGGTATCATCTGTCTCTAGGGAAAGAGATAGACTGATATCAAGACAATGGCTCACCGTGGCAAGCAGCGATGTGTCCGGTCCAGTTGGAAGTGCTTGGGTCTGATGGAGGGCTGGAGGCTTCTCCTGCCTCTTGTGGCTGTGAGGGCTGCTGAACCCAGCATCGGAGAGGTCACAGATGTGGCTCAACACGAGGTTGGGAAGTCCAGTGACAAAGCTGCCTCATGACTCCTGGTGACGCTGGGCCTCCTGGAAGGCCCTTGACGCAAGCAGGAAGTACTGAGGTGAAGGGACCCCGAGGTAGGCTCTGGGTGCAGTAAAATGCCAGCAAACTTTCCTAAAAGGACGGCTTATATAGGAACTAGACCAGGCCCCTGAGGAAATGTCATCTCTTTTTTCTCATAGCTGGCACATGTTTAATATTTATTTTTTTATGTTTGTGTGCCAATTAGTTGAAAGGGTCTACATTTTAGACTATGCGACTGCACCCAACAGTTTGACCCACTCATCGACTGCTTCCCTGCTCCGCCCTTGACCACACCCCTCCCCTGCTTCCTCTTCTCCTTTTATGGAGCTTTCCCTCCCCTCACCCAAGTCAGCCATCCAGTCCGTGGCTTCATCTTCCCTCCCTTAGCAATCTCCCCTTTAGCCTTGCAAGTCTTTGTCTTGGTCTGAATTCGTACGGTGGTGGTCTCCTACAATAGCTGTCCTTCTATGATTGCCCACCTCCCCTCAACATCAAGGTGCCCATGTCATCAGGTGCTTTGTACTTTCGTCGTTGTTTTCTAGAAGTGCCTAGTATTCTATTGCGCATATGTACCAAGAGAAACGCCCCTTTGCTGCCATCAGGGCTGTGACCCGAGTAAGAGACTCTCACTCTCCCGCACGCCTCCCACAACCACCAGGATGCTTATGGCTTATCCTTTCATGGAGTTGACTGCCGCATGCTAGGTCACAGCACTGGGGATTATGGTGCCAAACTGACACTCCTGGCCCAGCCCACGGGACACAGCACCCTACCACAGCACCCAAAGCAGGGGAAACTTAGGACCTTATTGAGTGAGACTGTTTGAAGATGGATCATTTTCTCCTTTGTCCTCTTCACTGACCCTACCTTTTAGTCTTATTTTAAAAAGACAGTTGAGGACTTTGGTTGACTAGAGGCTATGGGGATGTTGTTGACTAAAGGGGGCACTAGGGACAGCCAAAATTCGCTCCTGATGACCTCCACAGAGAGAGTTCCTCAAGCAGAGTCACCAGAAATCTTCCCACCTCTTGTTGCCCAGCTCCCGAGTTGGAGTTCGTGCACGAAGAGATTGCAACAGGACCACAGCCCTCATGCTGCACACAGTGGACGTCATGGCACCCGGTCCTCGGGTGAAGCTTTGCCCTCTTGATCCATGGCAGTTCCCGTTGTGCTTACAATATTTCTCACAGTCTCTGTGCTCGTTTTCTTAACCACTTTTGGTGAATTCGTTTATTTCTTTTTAAGGTGATTATGGCACTGGCTTTTGGGGATTTTGGTTTTTTAAGAAATTTAGAGAAAGTCTGAAAAAAAGCAATGCTTTAAGAAAACATCAGAAGTGTTGTTAATTAAAATATAAATCCATATTAAACCATTTATATATATAGCTGAAATCAATGGGAATTCAAACAAAACCAATAGATTGTTGGCATCCGCTTGTTTGAACACTGTCTTGTAATGCAACTGTCTGAATAAAGAAGCTCACTGCTTTGCAGACAGACAGACAGAAACCATCACCTTCCATATTGCAATTTCTTAATGCCACGCTACCTGCAAGGCTAGAGATACCAGCCTAACCCCACCCACCCGCATAAATATGTATAGGGTATTTAATGTCATGTTTTGCCACATGCTCATCCCTTCTGCCCTCACTAGATGTGCTTTTTGCAATCATGCGATAATGGGCTTTTGATATAAACACTAATGTTAATAGATGTAAAAGATGACATTTAGTTGGAGAGAAGGGACAGTTTTCTATTTTATAGCCAATTTATTTTCATCGCCACCAGCACTGTAATGATAGGAAGGGTTGACAATGACAAAGAGGGGGGGAAAATAAAACAAGATGCCTAGAAAGATGCTTCCTGACACTCTCTGTACTTTCCACACGTACTTTGTTCTTACCTTTCTTTTGGCAGGGACATGCGGGACTGTGTTTCATGACAAAATAGAGCAATGTGGACATCAGTTCTGAATTAGAGGTTGGAAGGGGAGACTCAAGGAGCTTAAGAAGATAAAGTAAAGAGCCTCAATGGCTCACAGGGAAGCAGCTAACCAAAAGGTTGGTGATTCAAACGCATCAGAGTCCAAAGGAGGAAAGAAGTGGGCATCTGTTGTGAAGGACCAGCCTCTATGACCAAATCAGTCCTCTCGGGGGCTGTGTGATAGGAGGGTAAAGTCGAGGCACAACCGACAAGAGACGCAAGTGCTCACCTCCTCCTGGAGACCAGAACCAGAGAGTGAACCTTAATGTATTCTCCAGCAGGCTCAGGAGATCCAGGCAGCAAGCCCTGTCATGCACATACTTATGTAGCAGAAGGGGCACATGTTAAGGACCAACACATAACATGATGGGGACTTAACCTTGGTCATCTTGGAGCTGATGGACCTTAAATGTCCCTGAACTCATCTCCAGGGGAGCAATCTATGATCCTTAGCAGAAGGGTGTGGGCCATACTTAGAGTGGGTCTGTCTTCAAGCGTATAGTAGCAATTATGTGCTTATAAGCAGCATCTTAAAATTTGCATCATTATGGGGGGGAGGGGAATTGTGGAGAGCAACTTCAGTTAGGAGCGTATGACTGGGATTTATCTGCAGCCCAACCCATGAACTTGAAGGTCCCCCTCCATGAAAGGCCAGGTGTCCCAGACTCCTTAACATAATGAGTACAGAGGATCCATCTGCATGCACTCTCTTTCCACTTCTCAGTTGTCCACAATCCATTCCCATAAGGAAGACAGCCTACAGAACCCTGTGGGGTACATTTCTGTTGTCTCATAGGGTTGCTGTGAGTAGCATCACATCAGAAGCACACAGCCACAACAAGCACAACATCAGGCAAACTTCTCCATCATCTAGTGAAGTGTCATTCCCAGTGTGGAGACCTTAATCCGGAGAGAGGCCTGGTCTTGGAGTCATGAAGCTTATTAGCCAGAGAGCATAGGTTCACATGGAGACCTAGGCAGTGCTCCGAGGTGGGATTTCTAAAGTAAAGAGGTTAGTGGACATAGTAAGTTTAGTTAAAAAAAAAAAAAGATTAAAAAATGATTAGTTCCAGGCAAGATGTCTTTGCAGTATTACCTGTGACAGACCTAGACAGCCTTTCTCATGGAATTGTTTCTGGGTCAAGTTCAGCCACTCCTCTGCTCTTGGTCTTTCTGAGCACCCTTGTGGGCAGAGCCCTGTGAGGGCAACTCTTCAGTCCTTTCTCCCAGCGAATGGTGAGGGTGCTGAAGAGACAGCAAAAGCCTGCTCAGAGCCTCCCCACTGCCTCCACCTGCATCCATTCCATTACTGCCTGGAGGTAAACTGCAGTCGGGATCTGGATATATAGGAAACAAAGCCTTTCAGTATGAATTATTATAAGCTGTACCCACTAGAATATAAAAATAGTATTTTCTTGGTGTTTGAATTATCTCTGAAGCCTGATATGGGACTCGCTTCCAGGGAAAGGAGCTGATACCTAAATGGCAGGCGTACCAGCTGCCTGATGCATACAGAGGTCAGGGCTGGCTTTGGGGAGCAGTGTGGGAGACCAGCTTTGAGAGGAATCCACGGAGCTAGCTGGGTGCTCGCTGTGCGGAGGAAGCGGGTCAGCCAGGCCTCAACTCTAACCTGATCAGTATTTTATTGCGTGGGGTACACCGAAAGTGCCACCATTTTGAAGCTGTCTGATACGAATTGTTACAGTCATCTCACCTATCTCCTACCTGCAGGTGTCTTATGGCTAGAAACATGGGTACCTTGACGCTAGGGAGTGGCCAATAGGATTGCAGCTCGCCCCCCCCCCATCACTTCCTGGGTGTGGCTATAGGGGATGGGAGAATGGTTTAGGTGAGAGGCACAGGCTGGAAAACCTAGCATAGCTCTGGAATAAAATAACCCAACTCAGATCACACTCAGACATCGGGATTTGAGAAGTGAGGGCTGACCCAAGCATCAGCACCATTACCACTACCTAGGTCACTCTGACAAGGAGCCCTGGTGGCACGGTGGTTATGCATTGGGCTGCCAACCACAGGCCAGCACCTCCCCAGGAGGAAGAGGAAACTTACTACTCCCAGTAAGAGTTCGAGTCTCAGAAGCCTGCAGGGGGGGTTCTGCCCTGTCCTATAGTCAGAAACGACTCCGTGGCTCTGAGGTGGGTTTGGGATGTGAGGTTGAAAGGAGTTGGAATCGACTCACTGACTGAATTTCTTGAGAGGTTCTAGAAGCACATCTCTAAATTAGAGGAGTACTGCGTGAAAACATTCTCTGTCTGCAAATGGTGATTCTGAGGCCATTGGTGAAGGTGGGGGTCCCTCTGGGGCTTCACCTGCTCCCTGACATGGATTAACACGTGGCACAGCCTAAAATAAGGGAGAGAAAGGGCAAGACAGCGCCTGTGCTCCTGTTGCTTTGGGACGCGCATGTACTGGCCTCGCTACTTCTGTTGTACACTCATTGGTCTGAGTCTGTGAGAGCTGCCGGCAGGTAGTCCAGTCCTGGGTGGAAAGGGGGAAATTCTCATTACCACCTATGATGCTCCACACCCCAGCCTCCTGTCTCCCCCTCCTGCCAGAGGACTAGACAGAGCCCAAGCAGAGGAGTGCAGTCCAGGGAAAGAGGTTTCATCGCAAGTCCATTAAAACCCCAGCCTCCTGACCTCCAATCAGAAGTTCCTGGCCCTGGGAAATAGCTCTCTAATGTGCTTTAGGTGATAAAGCAACAAGGTTGAAATTGAGGTCACATGAAAGCCTAATTTTCTTATTAGGAAAAATGTGCAAATGAATATGAAAGTGATGTCCTTTGTAATACAGCTCCTTGCTTGTGCCCAAACACCCTGAACCTTTTGTCTCAATTTCCTCAGTACAGCATGTGCCTGCAGCTGCCCCGTTCTATTCTCCGCTGTGGAGCAGTCTCTCCTTTCTAACTGGGCTGTGGGTAATGAGTAACGGCTTAGCTACATTTAGGGAGAGTCGGGACGAATCAAGCCTAGAACAGGGATGGACAGGGCCTGCCAGCCACACACCTTTCTTCTCCAGAGGAGAATTCTTGACGCCTGTTTACAAGACCTACTGGTTTGTGTACATTGGGGCGGGGGGGTGGGCAGGGGTGGGGGGGCTTATTCTCTGAACCCGGATGCTGTCATCTGAATAAAAGGGATGCTCTCAGTAGGGTATGTAATGAGATCCTGTGTGGGAAAGGGCTTTCAGCATTATAGGTCCATATATAAAACGTCAGCTCGGCTTTATTAAACACAGCACAGCCATAAAGCCAGCTCTGTAAGCTCAGGCAAATCACCTCCCTGCTCTGAGCCCTGACTTCTTCATGTTTCAAGCTGTAAGTTTGGGGTGACTCTTGTCGCTAGCTGCTGTGAAGGTGAACTCCACTCAAAGGAACCCCACGCATAACAGGCCAATGTGATCTGTAGGGCTGTTCAGTGGTTGGTTTCCAAAAGAGCACCAAGCCCTTCTTTCCAGTCCATCTTAGTCAGGAAGCACCACCGAAACCTGCCATGGAGATGAAGCCTTGCACGAGCCTTCACTGCCACTGGGTGGTAGCTGCTCAGGAGATGCATTGGCAAGGAATCCAAGCCGCTCTCGCACTCTAGAACAGAACTCCTACCGCCTTTGAGTATATCGTAGGATCATCTATAGTTCTTCTCTCTGCTAGTGAGTCAATTGGAACGCGTGACACCACTGTACCAGGTGTCTGGGACTGTTCATCTTGATGGGAGTGACGACCTCACAGTTAGCAGCCCCAAGATGCCACAACTGCCCTCTTTTTAAAATTTTTTTAATTTTTATATGTGGGCATCACTGCCCCCTGGTGGGAGTAGGAGGCCTAGCCTTGTTCCTAGGGAGCTCCTGCTGAATTTGAACCGCCAAGCCCGTGGGCCGCAGTCCCCCCGCATACAACCACTACACCACCGGGGCTCAGCCTAACTGCCCGCTTTTAAAAGGGAGAACCGATCACAATGATTGACTGTAACACCATCCTAGGGAGATGAACAACAGAAAAGTGGATGAAGGGAGACAGTGGTTGGTGTAAGACATGAAAAAAATAGCAATGATTTATAAACTATCAAGGGTTCATAAGGGGGGGAGGGTGGGAGAAGGGGAAGATGAGCTGATATCAAAGGCTCAAATAGAAAGAAAATATTTTGAAAATGATGATGGCAACATATGTGCTTGACATGATAATGGATGCATGGATGGATGGATGGATGGATGGAGGGATGGTGATAAGAGTTGTAAGAGCCCCCAATAAAATGATTTAAAAACCAACCAACCAACAAAAACCACTCCTCTTTTGAAAGTCTAGCACAGACCCACTAAGTATGTTTCTCACTGCCCAGCCCCTCTGCTCCCTCTCCCATTGCTGGTCCGGTGAGATCTTAGCAACAGGGTGGAAAAGCTCTGAATGTCACAGCTCCAGCCGCAGAGTAGAATCTGCCTGAAGAAAGAGGGTCTCAGAAGCAGAGAACTGCTGCGCCGCCATCCAGACACCCTGGCTATTCCGCGGCAAACACCGAGAGAGGGGATCCAGAAATATCAAGTGGATGTTTTCCTTCTTCCATGCAGTTTTTATTTCCCTGGTGTTTCTAGGCAGTATTAGCTTTTATGCTTAAGCAGCCCGTCTTCGATTGTCCAGGATTTCATACATGCTGGATGACATTATGCTATTATCACTTTTAATGCTGCAATAATTTTCACAGCCTGCAGAATGTATATGGGTCCTTATTATAACTTCTACATGGGCCTTTTAAAAAAAAATAAGAAGTCATTTTCCCCCTTCTTTCCTTTTGGCAGCTACACTGTTAAGGGCTTTGAGGATTTCCTTAATGCCGTCACTCATTGAGTGTATGTTCTGAATTGTCATTTTCTGCTTTTGTGCAGTTTCTTCCATTCCTGTGAGCTTCGTTACCTGCTTGTGAAGGATATGACTCTTTGCAAGCCTGGATTGTAGGCAGCACCAGGAATGCCCAGAGTCTTATTAAGAGGGCACTTCTTCTTGCCCTCAGCATGACAGATTTGAGGTTACCGTGCAGATAGAGGTGGAAATGAATTGCTGAGATGAGACCCCCAAAGACAGAAAGCCATGCACATGGCAAAGGGCTTCGAGGGGCAATTTAATCAGTGCTGACTTCGGGCCTGCTGCTGAGCAGAAATCATTCCTGAAGCAAAAGCGCCCTTTTGGAATGTCATTGGAGTTTGCATCCATTGGGTGATGGGACCAAAGTCCATTGTTGGCGTTCAGGGATTCCCTCTTGAAAGCATCCTTGGATATTGCAGGAGAAAGAGAGATTCTGGCACCACACATAGCCCTGCCCTCCCTGCCCGCCATTCTGCTTCCTATGAGCTTTGTGCCCCTGAGTAAATTGGGAACCTCTCAGAGCTTCAGGTTCCTCATCTGTACAATGAAACTGCTAATGTCAACGTTATTTACAGATGGTGTTACAAATTAGAGATAATGCTTTTTTCCTTGATTTTAAAGGACCATCCATTAATGCCACTTCTTTTCAATAATGTCTTCGGAGAAGTTGCAGCAGCAGGCACTGGTTGCTGTTAAAAAGATTAGTGGCCTTCAGGCGAAGGGAGGAACTGAGAAGATTTAAATAAATTAATAAAGTCTCTAAGATGGTGATCTGCAGCCCTGACTCTGCATAGATTCTGATTTATTTGAGAGGTAGTCCCTGAACATTGGAGATTCTAATTTTACTGAGGGTGACTTAAGACAGCAAAGTACACACAGTGTAAGTGTATGGTTTGATGAATTTTGACGTAGGAAGAATGCATACCTTTGGGTAACCATCAAATATGGGACATTTTGGCATCTGTGATTTTTCTCCACGTGACTGGAGCAGGCAACCGGGATCGTCCACCCATATGAATCTGACACAGGCTTCTCTCTCTTTCCAATGTGGTTTTGCCCATGTCCTCCCCCTCCCGTCAGCTCTGCTGGGCCCTCCATGTTGGCACATCCCCAGCCTTTTGGTGCATATGGCTTGTGTGTCCACCTTGTACTTCCACAGAGCTGTGAGCTTCTCTAGCACAAAGGCTTAGGATCCCCAGGTCTCCATACCCCAAGGTTTCTCGCTGAGTAACTGTGTTGGATAAGTGAGTAAACTCTGGATTTACTTGCTTCCCTTTCATAAATGAAATGTGAAAGGCGTGTGCAACCATGGTGTGCATGTGTGGTGGTGGTGTGCAAATGTCTGACCTCCTCTGACTGCACAGGGAAAGGAGGAGTCGGTCATCAGCGTGAACTCCAGGCTGGTTTCTAGGAGACAGAACTCAGAATGGCCTCTGCCTTCCAACCTCTGACCACTCCTGGTCCCTATGCCCCACCCCAGGTACTCTCCTTCTCTATAGGGCTCAATGATGTGTGATAGCGATTACACAGAATGCAGAGATGACAATCACACTTACGGGGTTTTATTAGGGAAGCAGCGGTTACAATTCACCACCAGACCTGCCTCAGAAGTTTGAAGTTTTAAAGTCAGGATGGCCTTATCCTATCCATGTCTGCAGGTACACTCAGACTTTACAGCCCTTGGCCTCTGTACTACTCTGACAAGGGTTACAGAGCTCTTTTAACTCAGCCAGCAAGTGCTCCATGGCACCCAGTCTGCCAGTAAGCCTCTAACCCCAAAGTGTGCAGGGTTAGGTCTCTGGATCAGCAAACTTAGCTCTCCAACTCCAAGCAAGTGACAGAGGCCTTTTGCCAGCAGGCTTTCTGACTAATTGAACTGGAAGCCCACTACCTGAGGTTGGTCTTCAGGTGCAGCTGTGACTTCTGCGGCATGTTCCCTGCCTAGGGGCACCTCTCATTGCCTCTCCCCTCACCTGGAGCAGAGTATCTCAGGTTCGAAGGAGGAGCTCCACTCTGCCTCTCCTTTCTCGATGTCATGGAGATGCTCTTTTCCACCTCTGGGATGGGCCTGCAGACGGGATGACAAAGCAGACTTGTCGTGCCATGTTAGGTTTCCATACACTTCATTTGCAAGGCTGCACCCCCACTGGAGTGCCATGTACCTCATTTACATGATTAGCAAGTTATCTAATCTCCTGGCTGGGCAGCGAGGAGCTCACATTTGCATATTTGGTGGGATTACACATCTTTGGGTCAGAAGGGCAGTATCAGTAAACACACTGCCTTGGAGTCTGTGCCGACTCATAGTGATCCCCTGTGGGTAACTGTTCAAGGGAGTAGAAATCCCAGTCTTTCACACTGAGAGCTACCATGGTTTTGAACTACCCACCATGGGGATCACAGCCCAACACATAACCACTGCACCACCAGGGAAGGGTTGTGGTTTGGTCTGACTCTGTGTGTGTGCGTGTGCCAGTGTGCTGAACTGTGAGCACTCGTGACATAGGCCCCGGTTGGGTGGTCCCTGGGAGAAGACCGCTCTCCAACTGGGCAAGCTCCCTCTGCTCCAGAACCTCTGCTTGCACCTATGGCCTCCCCAGTGCTCCCTCCTCCACCACAGCTCTTTGATCTGTTCTGTAGTTCAATGCCAAGTCCCAGATTTGTAGTATCTTCCAAGCACCCCCAGCCCACATAGATTCCCCCTCACACCCTGCTTTTTATCCCTCCTTGCTCTTTAAGTCATTAAAGCCATGATCACTGATGATTCCTATGAAGAGGCAACTTGACCCTCCTTCCTGCCTGTCTGCATTAAAAAGGCAGGGAAAAGAGAAATAGTTCCCAAAACATTTAGGGAAGTTTGAAATGCGCATTATGTTTTTGGGGAGTTTAAAATGTGGACTATATATATGTATACTTTTTTTCGGACTTGTTGTTATGGAGAAAAAAACAAAAAAAAATCAACAACCCCTCTTTTTGGTAGCCATGTGTGCCATCAGTGAAGGGTGTTAAGAAAAAGAAAAACAACCCCTGCCTCACTGCAAAAAAATATCTCCCACCTCTAAACCTTTCTCCCTGACCTCTAGCCAAGGCCCTATCCCCTGGTCATCCCCATGTCTCCAGGCCCTGTGTCTGTCTACACTTCCTCATGTGTGCAATGGAGAGATAGGTTGTCCTTCCGTTGTGAAGTCCTCTGTAAATACAAATAAGATTGAGAAAATCAGCTGAAATTGGATATTTAAAAACCCCCTTCCAAATCATGTTTGGATGTTTTCCTCAGTAGCCAGTGATGGGGCAGGGGGCGGGGTGGGGTGAGGGACTAATTCATTATGCTGTAGCTTTCTGTCTCTCACCATGGAAAATAATCCCAGCACAGCTCTTTTGTGCTCTGGCTTACAGAGCCCTGCAAAGCTGAGACAGGGCAGATATTGAGACACTGTGGAGGCTGCCCCTTCCTTAAGAGACCTTGAAACCCTGACATTTCACTGCTGCCTCTTTCATCCCCAAGGCTCTGCGTATCTTTGAGCAACTTGCCCACTGCACTGTCGGATTATCTTTCTCCCCACCTAGGTGATGGGTTTTTTGAGGGCAGAGACCAAATTCTGTCATTTCTCTGCAACCAGAGCCCAGCACACTGCCCTCCTGTCAAGCTTCGTTTGTCTTTCTTGAATGAACCAATCAATGATTTAATAAGATGGCACAGCTCTCAAGTAGAAGAGGGACTAGCGTCCAGGCACCTAGATTTCAAACAATGAGGACATTTAATACAATTCTCTTTATTGCTTTGTCTGACTTTTTAAAATAGACTTTGGAAATTCTGTCTTTTTTTACACATTGAGAATAACTATGATGAAGCACATTACTGTTATTGCTTTTTTTAGTATCAGTAGTTGAGAGCGTTCATCTTCTCATTTTGATGGGTCATATGCCCCAAAGCAGAAAATATAGATGTTCAGCACCCAAATGCAGGGGTCGAACTGAGCTGTTGACTCATTGGCTTTTGTCCAGAATGAGTTTGAAAGCTTCCAGTGGTTAAAATATAGGTTCTGGGGGTCTGAGAAATAATTTGTCGAACGCAGTAGCAGTCAGAACAATTCTATTGGATATAATAGACAATGTGGTGGCATTTCTATTTCAAATTATCATCTGCTGTATTTATAAATGAAGCAGGGTTGACTCCTGTATGGTGAAGTATTTTTAGCAGGGAATAACATGCTTTGGAAAATACTTGAGCATCTCATGCTAAATTAATACTAAATGTACAACAGAGCGAGCAATCCACGGGGCAAGAAGGAAGCTGGATGGTGGTGAAGAGCTGTTCTCTGTTCCTATCTTCACATGAAAATGGAGAGACATCGGTCACGATGCGCGGAACCGATCTCGGGTAGAAGAACAGTGGTGGGCAGAGAGTCTTTAAGGGGCTTTATTTGGAGTTCACTTCCTGGCATTAACCGAGGCTTCTCGCCTACAATCCAGTCAAGTTTTGTTTCATTTTAACCAGATTTGTTGGCTAAGGTAGTTATGTTGTTGTTGTTGTTGTTTTAAAAAAAATGTAACTTTTAACATCCAGCTGCTTTTCTGAGAACCAGCCATCTATGGGGAAGGGGAAACACAGCACCATTAACATTTATGAGGAACAGACTTAACATTATCATAAATTATACAGTAAACTATCTTGGCCCTGGATTGAAAGGTGTGTGTTTGTCTTTGAAGCTGATGTATTTTGACAGCGCACCAGGAGGCAGCTCACTCTGAATAATGGGCAATGTGAGAGCCTCCGAGGAACGAAATCACTCCCTTAAGTGAGCATAAACCAGATAGGGGGTAAATGAACTTCTCCACCTGGACACGGCCTAATTTTAGAAGCATTGATCACACAAGATGCGAGTGCTAGCAGGGTCCCAGGAGCAAGGTAGTGCTACCTTTTCTGTTTACAAATGCAGACTCGGAGGCTGGGTGGGGGGAGTGGGGGAGGCCCTTCCAGCTTCATCCCCTGCGTCAGTGATGGAGCCGGAACAGAGATACCCTGGCGCTCAAGTCAGGCTCTCAGAGCCTGAAGCAGCTGTAAGGACTTCCTGGTGCTGGAGCCTTCCCTCGTGCAAAAGAGCATGCTGATTGAGCAGATGTGATCGTCGTAGGTGTCAATGAACTTTCTAATCACCTGGGGCCTTCTCCATTGTACCGCTCTGCCATAGCACCTAGGAGTCCTGGTGTCGTCGTGATGACGTGGTGCTCTGTACGGAGCTTTCCTACACTGGTAAAGCGTTACAGTCTGAGAAACTCCCGGGTCTCCTTCTCTCTTGTCCTAAGGGTCGCTGTGAGTCATCCTGAGTTGATGTGATGTGATGACTGCTGGGTCTGAGGCACCCCAGAACGAGGTATCCAGAAGCAAGTGATGCCAACAGGAGAGGAGGAAGGGGGGGGGGGGCAGGCAGCAATGGCTGTCCTTTTCTTTGCCTGTGACTTCTGGCCAGTATGGCCTGCTTCCCCATTGCTGAGTTATTTATTATACTTCTAGTGTGTTTTCATATTTAAAATAGTTTTCAGTCATCTCTCAGCACCCTCAGGCAGGAGGCAGGATCCGCATTCGCCTAAACATCAAAAGCAGGTTGTTAGTCAAGATGGATTCTGACATTGGGAGGTGCAAGGAGCTAGTAATGTGTTTCTTTCTTTCTTTTTTAATAAATCATTGTATTGGGGGCTCATACAACTCCTATCATAATCAATACGTACACAAATTGTGTGCAGGCCACATTTGTACATTTGTTGCCATGATCATTCTTGAAACATCCTCCTTCTACCTAGGTCCCCCGTACCAGCTCCCCATATTTCCCCTCCCTCTCCACTCCCCCTTCCCCATGAACCCTTAACAATTTACAAATTGTCATTATTTTGTCATTGTACATTGTCTGATGTGTCCCTTCAGCCATTTCCCCATTGTCCATGCCCCAAAGAGGAGGTCATATGTAGATTCCTGCAATAGTTCCCCCTTTCTACTCCATCTTCCCTCTGCCCTCCTGGCATCACTACCCTCACCCCTGTCCCTGAAGGATTCTTCTGTCCTGAATTACCCCTGTTACAGGCTCCAGTGTACATCCCCTGGTCTAGCTGGATTTGTAAGATAGATTTGGGATCATGATAGTGGGTGGATGGAAGCATTTAAGAATTAGAGGAAAGTTGCATATTTCAATGTTGCTACACTGTACTTTGACTAGCTTATCTTCTCCCTACAACCCCTCTGTAAGGGGCTGTCACTTTACCTATTGATGGGCTTTGGGTCCCCAATATGTACTCCCCTTCATTTATAATGATATAATTTTTAGTTCTTTGATGCCTGATACTGGATCCCTTTGACACCTCATTGTCGCACAGGCTGGTGTGCTTTTTCCATGTGCACTTTGTTGCTTCTGAGCTAGATGGCTGCTTGTTTACTTTCAAGCCTTTAAGAACCCAGATGCTACATCTTTTGATAGCCAGGCACCATCAGCTTTCTTCACCACTTTTGCTTAGGCACACAATTGTCTTTAGTGATTGTGTCGGGAAGGTGAGCATCATGGAATGCCAATGTAATAGAACAAAATGTTCTTGCATTGAGGAAGTACTTGATTGGAGGTCCAATGCCCATCTACTGCATTAATACTAACGCTACAAACACATGCACATAGATCTATTTCCCCATCGTCATTATATAAATATAGTCACCTATGTACATGCCTGTATTTAGACCTCTATAAATTCCATTTAACCCCCACCCCTGAGTTCTTTCCTCTATTTCCTTTTACTTTCCTCTTGTCCCACTATCATGCTCAGCCTCGATTGGGGTTTCAGTATTTTCTCTCAAGCAGATCACTTTCAAAAAAGATATTTCTTAACATTCCAAAGATGAGTGAGCAGGATATCCATCCTAGCTCTGGGAGAAGGTTCTGAGCTCTTTGTCGATTTTGTTCCTTGTTTCTGGCCAAAGTATACCTCTTTTCCCATCTGAGTTTCCCTGTTGATCCACTTGCTCAGTCTGCTCTGTTTTAGCTCCAAAGTGGTGTGTTTCAGAACATGCCCTATACCAGGGGTCCTCAAACTACGGCCCCCTGGCCACATGTGACCCGCTGAGGACATTTATCTGGCCTTCTGGGTGTTTTTACTGCCCCTGCTGTCCTGCTTACCAGCCTTCTCATCCCGGGCCTGCAGTGCATTTGTTCATAGTTTTGTTGTTTGTTTGCTTTTAACTATAGCCCGGATCCTCCAATAGTCTGAGGGACACTGAACTGCCCCCCCCCCCTGTTTAAAAACTTTGAGGACCCCTGCTGAATGGGTCACATCCACAGAGCAAAGGAAGCCTTAATTTAGCCAACGAGGATTTTATCTCTGGGTACTGCAGGTGTTGGGTGCCGTTGACTCTGAACCGCCACGTGTGGCAGAGTGGACTCCCTCTGCATCGGGTTTTCATGGCTACCGTCTTTACAGAGGAACCCTGGTGGTACAGAGGGCGCACCTCCCAGAGTGGCAGTCGGAATGTACCAGCTGCTCATGGAATGCCATGGAGGGCTGCATCGATGAGGTTCCAGCCTTGGGACAGGTCTCCTCTGTCCGACATGCCAGGCAGCTGTGAGTCTGCTTGAACTGTGCAGCAATGGGTTGAATCCTTCCAGGAGCAGAGCACCAAACCTTTCTTACTCAAAACCACCGTATGGGTGTGCCTCTGCAGCCTTTCTGCTAGCAGCAAAGGCTAACCATTGTGTCCGTGGAACTCTTCATCACAGGCATAGGATTAGATTTATAACATGTATTTGGAGAGTGATATAGTAGCCATTCCCACTGAAGTCATCAAACCAAGTTGGGGAGTAGGTCTCGTGAGTTGCTTAGAAGATCATCTATCACTGAGCTGACTTATGCTCCTACATTCTCCATCTATGTGCACCCAGGGGCACAGTGGCTACTGTGCTCTTGACAACTGACTGTAAAGTCAGTGGCTCAACTCCAGCAGCTGCTCTGTGGGAGACAGATGGAGCCCTCTGCTCCACACTGAGAGCCTGGGAAAATCTCCAAGGTCATTCTGCTTTGTTCCCTAGGGTCCCCAGGAGTTGGAATTGGTGGCTATAGGTTTGGGTTTGGCAGCTCCAACTTCTTCATCCTAACCCCATCCACACCACATCTGACGATTACCATGGCCTTCCAAATTCACTCACCAGTGCTCCAAAGACTCACCCTCCATCAAGAGCATCGCTTTTCTAAGAAGCTGTTTAAGAGGCTTAAACAGTGGGTTCCCTTGTATCACCTCCAGCTTGCCTGGCCTACTAAGGCAGGTTCACTACCAGCTGACCTTTCCCCCAAAAGCGCTTTATCACATACCCTACATGAGGCTCACTCTTTTTCAGCCTACCAAACCACTTTCCTCTTAACTCTAAACATGACTCATCCCATCAAGGAAGTCCCACCCCACCCCCTTGGGCTGAGCTCCCCTCACTGGTGACTAGACATCTTGGTGACACTTGTGCTCTTTGTAGGAAAATTACTGGACCATTTGGTCTGGGGCCCACATTGTTGCTACCCTCTGGCCTTCAGAAAAGTCTAGGCTGAAAATTTCTCTTCCTTGCCAAGACTTTTTGGGATCACCTTGAATCTTCTAAGCCATGTGGTACCACAATAATGGAATCCCTCGTCTTTTTTCTCTCCTTCCAAGGAGAGGGGGAGACACTGACACTGGTCCTGTATGAGGGAAAGGGAAGGTTGCTTAGCAAGGTTCTCTCTCTAATGAAAACTCACTTCACTCTGAGGTTGAAAAAATATGCTCTTGGCTTTGCTGGAGAGTGTCAGTTTTGGAAATTCTGTGGTCAGAACCAGCAGTACTGTGGCAGACAGGCTGTGTGGTGTGCTGTACAGGATCAAGTGTCCTGTCTCTCAAGTCAGTCGGGCTCCCTTTAAAGCCAGTGGTTGCTGAGAGATCTCCTCTGGGTTTGCGTTCTAAATGATGCCCTGGAATGTGGCTCATATTTCCATTTCCTTGGAACTCTCCATTACAAAGTCTGTGTCGTGGAATGCCTCCCAGTACAAGGAGCGAAATGAAAAGATAGAAAAGCCAGCTCCTTCATGCCCTCTGGAGATCCGAAAGAGAGTCATGTCCTTACAAGCCAAAGCCAAGATCTCAAGCCTGTGTGTGCTAGAGTCTCCCTCGGAGCTAAGTCCCCATGAGGGGTATAAGAAGCCATATATTCCCCATCACCAAGGGTGACTGCAGGCTGCCAGGGACCTGCTCTCAACTGACTGCTCCTTTAAAATAAATGTAGATGCTGTTGGGATTTGTAAACACATATTTTAAAGTACTGCTAAATAACCTGTCAGAATTTTGTATTAATGGACTAAAACGATAACTTTAATTACATGGTAGTCTACATAATATTTTAATGTTTTAAAGGGGTTCCCCTACCCTAGCCACTTCTGTGTCAGCCATAAAGAGGGTAGAGATTACAGTCAAAAGGGATGATCTAGCAGGGTTGATTGACAGAAGAGAAGGACCAAGGTCCAGGCATCACTGCCCATCTTGAAAAGCCAATGAGTGAAGCAGTATTTTCCAGGGGCTTCGAAATCATCCTTCGCCCACACCGCTGTGCACTTGAGGAATCTCACTCTTTAAATTCTTCGTGACATAGGGTTGGTAAGTTCTTCCATGCAATGTTGATGTCCACCTTTTTTCGGTTATAACAACACCTATTTTTAATAAATGTGGAGGCGGTTATAGAGCTCTTCATAAGGATTCTTCCTAACTTTACAGGACCTAACAGCAGTGAATTTCTGTACTATTCATTGTACAAAACTCAAACTCATTACCATCCAGTCATTCCTGACTTAGGATGACTCTATAGGACAGGGTAGAACTGTTCCAATGGATTTGTGAGATGTTAACTCTTGATGGGAGTAGAAATTCTCATCTTTCTCTCGCTGGTGGCTGGTGGTTTGGAACTGGGGACCTTCTGGTTAGCAGCCCCACATATAAGCACTATGCCCGTTCCCCCCCACCCCCCGCCCCAGAACTCCTCAACACTCCCAGGGGCTTCCAAAGGATCATGAGAAAGTGGGAAGAAAGCTCATGGATAGTTCTGCTGAACTCTTTGAAGGCCGGCATCTGGAGGGAGTTTTGCACACTGCCACACCTCACTTTCACAGGGCACCCAGCTAAGGAAGTCCATCGGTCGGGCTTCCCCGCACCCCACCTTACCCTGCTCCCACTGCCACAGTTTCCCAGCTAAGGCTTATCTGAGCACACAGTGGGTTTGAGAGTGAGTATGCACCACCTGTGGGATAAAGCTGAAATTCCAACCCATTGTCACTTTCTCCAGAGTTCACTGGGGTTTGGGGAAAAGAAAGAGATGACATTGAGTAGGCAAGGGGGTGACGCACATCTCCAGGAATGAAAAAAAAAAAGCCTTTCCCTTCATCTGCGGCAGACTAAATTTCCAGTTTCTTTTTTTTCCCCCACCCCTTTGGTCTCCCAAATTTCCAGTTTCTTAAGGAAATTTGAAAGTAGGATTTTTCTTGGTTGAAATAAGAACTCTACAGAGTGATATTTCTATCTTAAGGGCTTCTGTTGTGACCATATTGATACAGTGAGCATTGAGTGTTCTGGGACTCAGCACAGACTCCCACCAGGTTCTGAGAAAGAATGCCCCTCAACAGGCAGTGAGAGGCAGCCTCTCCATCCTCCGGGAATAGGTGTCCGTGACTGCCATCATTAACACAGTCTCTATTTCTACTTTGCCAATGGAGACCCATTTGCCACATTCACAGCCACTTTGTTTTCATGGCATATGACATCTTAAGAGTCACTGAAGTCTTGCACCAAGTGGTATGTTGATTGGACCCACCAAGCCTTCTTAATGCAAGACCTTAAGAAGCAAAAAGAAAAATGAAGGAGGAGGAGGAGGTGAGTGGAATACACACACACACACACACATGAAACATATATATGGAATATATGTACATATTCCACACATATATTCCATATATACATATTCCATATATATATAAGTTCCATATATATACATATTCTGTATATATATGATTATGGAAACTTTTATAAACAAAAATCCAAAATGGGAAGCATTTATTTCTCTGCACTGCCTCCATCTTGGCATGTATACAACTCTTCCAGGCACCACATCAAAATGGCAGTTCCTGGCATTCTTAAGGGACTCAAATAATTTTCTTTAATATCCTTTGAATCAGAGAACATCAACAAGTCCGGAGGGGTATGATCAGGATTGCAATAGTTGTGATGGGAAAAATAATCCTTGGCACAATTTTCCTGACTTTTTCCTGGCTAGTGCACTGCTTTGTTTGCTTTTCTTCTTTAAAATTTCCTAAAACGTTGTCTTCATAAGTCTCTAATCATATCAT
Source organism: Nesogale talazaci (assembly GCA_004026705.1). Classification (NCBI taxonomy): domain Eukaryota; kingdom Metazoa; phylum Chordata; class Mammalia; order Afrosoricida; family Tenrecidae; genus Nesogale; species Nesogale talazaci. Next base: position 47,676 of record PVJH01011234.1, on the reverse strand, counting down.
GTCCTTCAAGAAGTGCTATCAAGATTATGTCTTAAAATCCAAGGAAGTAATTGCCATCATCTTCTGAGCCTTGAAATAAGGAGTCAAGTGGATGTCCTCTGTTTGGCTCCGCCCTTCCCGGAAGGCACCGGAACTGGCACAGGCATCTTGCTTGGAGAACTTGTCAGCAGCTATTCACTGGCTGCAGAGATGTGCTGCAGACATTTTGTTTGGAACTCACCCATGCATGTATGTACTGGAACCCTCGTAGAAACGCTTTTGCCTACACACACGCAGGAGAGGGTTACAAAAAGCCTGCTGAAAAATGGAGCTAGAAGATCATGAAATTTTCTCACAAAATTCAGAAAGACTATATAGACTGTATGTAGCAGAGGTAAATGTTAAACATAGATGTATACCTATACAGGTATATACGTGTGTGTGTGTGTGTGTGTGTGTGTGTGTATTCTTAGGTTTCAAGTAAAAGCTGAACAGTGAGTAAGAAAAAACAATGAAGAATCAATAAGGTGGCATTCTGGTGTTGGTGAAGATTGTAGACTACACAAGGGACTCTCAGAAGAACAAACAGACCTGTGTTGGGAGGACAGCCATCATGCTCCTCAGAAGTGAGGCTGCAGAGACTTTGTCCCGCTGACTTTACCCGAGTTATCGGGAGGGACTCGTCCCTAGAGAAGGACGTCCTGTGTGGTAAAGGGCGGAGTCAGTGAAGAGGAGGAAGACCCTTAGCGAAATAGATGACCACCCTGACGGCACCAATGGGCTCAACCGTCGCGGTGATTTTAGGGTGGCCGTTGTCCGTAAAGTTGCTTTGAGTCAGCACCAAACGGCAGCGTGTCCTCCCTTTGTGTGAATGTCTGTTTATAAGTTTATTTTTTAAGTAGTTTAAGGAGCTTCCTACTTAGACATTTTAAATGTAGACTAAGAGGCACCTGGTTTTAGAAGAGCTGACTCTGTTAGTTTCACTCCACATTTTTTCCTCAAGAGACCCATGACCTAGGGCCATATGAATAACTGTCATTTCCCACGATATTGTCCTGCTGAGCCAAAGAATGTTCTTTGTGGAGATAAAGAACTTCCCGTATGATTTTTCTGCTTCATCCATCTGCATTAGCGCCTCACTGTCTTCTTCAGACAAACTATCCCCTCCTGAGCTCAAGAGTCATGGCCCCATCGCTCTCCTGGCCCCAGCTGTACTTCCTGCAGCAAGTTAGGGCTGGCATCAGCGGTGCTAACCATACCACACTTATTTAAAAGCAAGGGCAGCATTTCTGTTCTAATGGGCAGAAGGAGACCACATGCATCTCATGAGGCTAGATTAAGGGCTCTATTTAATTACGCAGACACACAGATCTTTTCACTCAGAGGTGGTGCCTCCAGGCAGGAGCCAGTGGCGGCACAACTCCGTGGAGATGTCCCCATCAGTCACTGAGAATGTGTCTTCAGGAGGACAGGATCTTGCTAATGCCTGCTGCCCAGGAGTCAGCCTGGAACTCACAGAGACCCTTTGGACCGTAGAATGAATGAAGCACTGCACAGTGCTAGGCCACCCCCAGCATCCGCTGTGGCCACAGCAAGGGTGAACCTGAGAGTTTCTATTGGTTGATTTGGGAATGTGGGTGATCAGGCTTTTCTTCTAGTCTGTCTTAATCTAGAAATTCCACTGAAACCTGTTCAGCTGCACAGCCCCCCACCTGCCTCCAGTGACAGGTGAGTGGTACCTCTGCATTGACAGTGTTGACCAGAAATTGAACCCAGGCCTTCCACATGGAAGGTGAGAATTCTCCCATCGACCCACTACTCCTGCTCCCATTCCTGCTACTCAGATCCTTTTATCCCGAGGGCTCACATTACCATTTCAAGAGAACATGTAGGAAACGTGTCAGCTTATGAATTAAAGTGGATCTTTACAAATCAAATTCTCCCCTGCTGAGGCCACATCCTTGTGGCGGTGAGAGTAGGGTTGAAGTGTTCATACTCTGAGTAGCAGCTGTCTCCCACTTCCCTCTGGACCTGCAGCCCCTTTCATTGAGACCCACCCTGGACTCTGATTTAACGTCCTTCACATATCTGGGAACCAATTCCAGAGATCAGTGTCTCCGCAGGTAGTTCGAGGGAACGAATGGGGTAATTCTCTGCATATTCTTAGCACTGAGCCAGCCTCAGGGTAAGTACTCAATAAATGTTAGCTACTATTATTATCGTATTATTCACCTGCCCTTTGCTTTACAGAGTCTTAAATATACACCATACCCCTGATAAGCCCTTTATTCCTGGCCTCAACCTTTCTCTTTGACTCAAACGCACAGCCTTCTGATTTTGCTTCCAAATCCTGCCCCATCCTATTAGGCTTTGCTCAAATGCCAAGGCCCTGGGGAAGTCTTTCCGATGCCCAGGGCTGCAATTGCTCTCTTATTCTCCATTCTGGGCCCTTTCAGAGAGAAGTGTTCCTCGTGGCTTCTGCGGTCACCCCAAAGCAGCCCATTGTTGCCATGCCCATGTCAACTGCTTGCCACTCGGCAGAACAGAGAAGAACCGCTCCTGACCGTGTCCTATATTTTCACAGGAGCAGGGAGCCTCATCTTTCCTCCACAGAGTGACTAGTGGATTTGAACTGGTGACCTTGAGATTCGCAGCCTAACACTTAACCCACCACACTACCAAGGCCCATTTTATGTGGCAGTTAAGGACAGGTCCCCTCTCCCCCACTCTGGTCCATTATGAATTGATATTTTCCTAAGCTTCTCTTATGAAATACGATTTTTAAAAGACAAGCACTAGCTTATTTATTATTAGAACTGCCCTGTAGTGTTTCCAAGACTAATCTCTACAGAAGCAAACTGTCATGTGATCACTGCACCATCAGGTCACTTTTTCCTGAACCTCTATTAGAAAGAAAAGAGAGATTAAAGCTACACGTTCCAGTGTCCTTGTGATTAGCCCACAGCCATCCCTACTGCAGTGTTAGCTACTCTTAAGGTGGTTTATGGAGAGAATGTCCAAATAAGGCCATTGTGAGCCGTGACCTGACTTCACTGGATGACTTTTGGAAGTAGATCACTGGCCTTTCTTCTTAAGCTGTCTTAGTCTGGAAGCTCTGTTCAGCATGATGGCCATGTCCAAGATGATTGATAGCTGCATGTGAGGTGCACTGGCCAGGAATTGAACCTCAGTCTCCCACATGGCTGGTGAGAATTCTACCACTGAACCTTCACTGCCCTGTAACACATAATTGCACTGTAACACTCCTGCAAAACAAAAACAAAAACAAAAAGCTTACTCTCTCTTTCTGCATTTCTCTTGCCTAGTTTGAGGACCTCTATCTGTCTGGTTCATGTAATACACTTTGCATATTGCAGAGGTCCCACCCACCCCCCAGTCTATGCGGCCACAGTCACCCAGGCACACAGCTAACCCAGTGAGCACCATCTCCCCCCATATGTGGAAAGAGTCTTTCACATACAGGATAATCCATCTCACTGCTATGGCGTCACGTCCGACTGATAGTGACCCTATAGGACAGGGAATGTAATGGTTTCCGAGACTGTAAGTCTTCACTGGAGTTCAAAGCCTTGGCTTTCTCCATTGGAGAAGATGGTGGTTTCTAACTCTGGACCTTTGTGGTTAGCAGCCCAACTCATAGCCACTACCCCACCAAGGGTCCTCCTGATGCTTCACACACTAGGAAATTGGATTAGTGAATGAATGAATGCACTGTGAATCTGAAATGAATGAGTGAATGAAGGTACTAAGCACTTTGAGAGCATATGTTGGAATCCTCAGGAAAGTATTTTCTTAAAGAATGAGCATGACAAAGGGATTCCCTTTTATAAAATGCCTTCATTTGCATTGCTTATTAAGACCCATTCTTTATCGTTAGCCCTTCCCTATTCTCCATCTCTACATGGCGATTAACCTTTAGGCTTTGACCAGAATGGGAGGAAAATGAGCCTGAGGGAAACATGACATACTTGTGAGTATTCTGAGAAACAAGAAATAGATGAGAATCTTGGGAGAACATAATCCTTGTGCTACTTCTAGTGAGACTCGGGACTTCTGAACTTCGTCATGGCCCAGGAGCTCTGATGATGTAGTGCTTACACGTTAGGCTGCTAACCACAAGGTCCACCGTTGAAACCACCAGCTACTCCTCTGGGCAGAGACGAGGCTCTCTGATCCCATGAAGAGTTACAGTCTCTGAAACCCACAGGGGCAGTTGTGCCCGCCCCTCTAGGGTGGCTAAGAGTAGGAATGCACACGATGGCAGTGAATTTGGTTTGGTTTGGTTTCATTAGAGAGCAGAAGGAAGAGATTGTATCAGCATATGTGTATGACATCACCAGGACCATATCTGAGGGAAAATAAAAAGTAAGAGTTTATTTGGTAGTATTGCACTCAATAACCAAAATCACTGTTAACATGAGAAAGCAAATTGCCCTACCGAGGTCTGATTCCTCCCCGAGGAGTCTCCACTGGTAACATCTCCCAGATTCCTATTAAGCCATGGTGAGGCAGGATGCTTGCCAGTCACCTCTACTTTGGTCTCAGCAGAAGAGAAACGCAGCTGGACCTCTTCACTAATCACTTTCAGGAGATTGGAGGATAAGCTATATACATCACTCTCTAGAAATCATACATTGCTGTTGTTATTTTTCACTTAAAAAGGGGGGGGCAGAAAAAAAAAGGAAAAATACTCTGTCCTACAGCCCGTTATTTGTTTTCCAGTGTATTGTTTTGCCACCACAGGAATTACAGATTTTGAATTCCACAGTAATCTCTCGTGCGTCCATCTCCCCTGGCCTGCCTGGCCCACACTGTCCCCTCATTCAAGCCCCCATTGCAAAGTTCCCTGCGTGCTGCCTGAGGGTGATGTAGCTGAGGGCATCTCAGTGGAGCCACTGAACACTGGGCAGGGCAGGACCAGGCAACGTTTCCTTCTGGCGTGCATGAGCTTGCTGTGACCTGGGGACCAATCCAAGACAGTGAACCACACCAGTTCGAGTGTGAGGCAGAAGTACACAAGGTAGGGCAGTTCGGCCCATTGAGACTGTCAATAGCCCAAGTTGGTGAGAGCAGTCCCTGTAAGGATACCATGCTTGCTCAAGTAGCGGGACCAAGAGGAAGAGGAAGCCCTCCGACAAGATGGACTGGCACTGTGGTCGCATCAATGCGCTCAAACATAAGAACAGTAGTGGGACTGCTGAGGGAAATGGTAGTGTTTTGACTGTTACACGTAGGGGAGTTCTGAGTGGATGGCCACACGACCTGACCCAAGGCACCCCAGGAGCTGCAGGTGCTAAAAGAACAGACCATTCATTGGGCAAGGAGCTCAGGGACTGTTACTCCAAGAAAGCAAAATGCAAACTGATGGAAAAGATGATTAGAAGGTGAATCTCGGGAAGTGTTGGGTGAAGGATGTATATATATATACATATATATATGTCTTTATTCTCTAACTATCAATTCATAAAACAGTTCAGGGCTTTAGTCTACCAACACATGGGCTTGTGAGATAAGATGCCGTGCTTACTCAGTAATTGTCTACAATATGAGTTTCTTACTTTCTCAATCATAGAAGGATGTAAATATAAGAGTAATAATAATATATAATATGTCATGTGTAATTACTAATAAACCCAAGTATGTTCCTACTGACTTGGCACTGCTTCTAGAGAACACCTCTCACATTGTTCCAATTTCAAGATAGAGAAACCAGGGCCCTGACCGCTCAAATAATTTTTCTCTGACGTGACAGAGCAAGTGAGGGAGAGAGGGGGCTCAGGATGTAAACAGTAAGCAGCCCTTGCAGTTCAGACTTTGGTCCATTGTACAATTCTGCACGGGCTTCAGACACAAGGTACAGCCCGTTTCTTTGCAGTCTTGTGGTTTCCAATACAGTGCTAAGTAAATCAACCAGCAATAAAAGCTTAGCATTTAATTAGGTTAGATTTAGTTAGCCTTTTGCCAAAGGGTCTTTATTTAATTGAAAACAAGATGGGTTGGAAGAGGGCTGGCCGGTTGAACCTCGAGCATTAGCAGAGGCAGCGAGGTATTAAGAGATTGAAGCACACCACCTGGTTTCGATATCTACCTGCCAGCTGTTGGAGCTTGAACCTCACTGGGCGTCTGGCTCCTCACAGGGACAACAAAACAATATCAAGACAAGCCCCACAGTGCTATTGTGAGAAGCCAATCTCATTGACTCCTCACCCTTCTATTGGTCACTACAGAGCCTTAGCTACTGCTCTAGGCTCCGAGAAACCAACCATGAACCAAACAAGGCCCCGACCTCATGGAACTTACATTCTCCGAAAGCTTGCGGGTTAATAACATGTGTGACATACAGGGCACACTGCCTACGGTGTCTATTGCTGCTATCGTTTTATGGCTCTGCTGTTGCATGGCTTTGACTGGCAGGATTTCTAAGGTACGGGGTACAACCAGAAAAAGCAGGCAGCAAACCCGGCTTAGAGATGGTGCTGACAAACTCGGCGTGATGACTGGGTGCTTTGGGTGATGTGAAGGGCTTCAGAAGGAGTCTTGTTGACTTACTGAACCCGAATCTATTTTTCAAAGACAGCAGCACATTCTCCGTGGACAGTAGACCTTTGGGACCTACTCAGGGACCTTGAGGTGCTACAATAATGTATCCTAAATGGGTGGTGTTAGCAACTGGATGATTATTTTCTCACCGTTTAAAAGAGTGTGAGTCTGAGGGCAGGGTCCCGGGTCTAAGGGAAGGATTCTTTGCTCTATTGACTCTGGGGAAAGGCCCTTTTCCATGTGAGCTTCTGCTCCTGCGTAGTTGTCATGCGGCCTGACATCTTTCTCCCCTCACTCTGCCTGCTTACCTGCTTCTGGGATCTCTTTCATATCGCAATAGAGATTGGCTCGAGCAGCATGATGTACTCATCCTGTCTGGACCACAGCAAAGGCAACTGCACCCAAATGGGATGAGAACCATCGCTCACTCACTGCTGCCGAGTCAGTGCTGGTTCACAGTGACCCGAGAGGATAGGGCAGGTCTGCCTTGGGTTTCTGAGACTATTACTCTTTATGGGAGCAGAAAGCCCTGTCTGCCTCCCAAGGAGTGGCTGATGGTTTTGAACTGTTGACCTTTCATTTAACAGCCCCACATGTAATCATTATGCCACCGGGGCATACCGAGACTCATTGCCATCTAGTGGATTCCGACTTATTATGGCTCCGTAACTCAGAGCAGAACTGCCTCTTTGGGTTTCTGAGCTGCAAACATTTCTGGGAGCAGGTAGGGTCAGGTTTGAACCACTGACCTTGTGGTTAGCAGCTCACTTGCTTAGTCCCTTTTGCCACTGGGGGTACTTAACCACAGGCAGAGAGATTAGGGTTTATAATACACAATTTGGGCATTTGTGGAAACACAGTTCCGTCCACAACACTGTGCATTTTTAGAGGCAACATTTTTTATAGTAGCAGAAGTTTGTACACTTTTTCTGTAAAGGGCCTTGTAGTAAATATCTTAAAGTTTTCACAGGCCAGGCACTGTGTGTCACTATTCAATACTGCTACTCTTACAAGGAAGCGCCATAGATAATATGCATTCCACTAAAGTTTTATTTATAAGACAGGCATACAATCCACAGGCTCAAGTTTTCTGGAGTTTTAGTACAGAGGGAAAATTCAGGTAGCCCTAACATTATTGCACCTCAAATCTGCTTCAAGGGAACTTGTGGGACAACAAGAAACACCTGGGCTCCTTCCACGCTCACCCGGCATTTTTCAGACACTTGGAAAAAGTCTGCCTCAGCTCTGGATCATTGGCGGGTTGTGTTTTGCATGCCCCTGTCTGCTTGTTGGTGTGAGTTTGCTTGGCCATCTTGACATGCAAGGGATCCCTTCAGGACGATATCTTAGCCACTTGGGGTGGGGCTCATTTTCCTGGGAGGGAATCTCAGAGAAGAAGCTATGGCAGGAGAGGGTGGTGCCCGAAGTTTGAGACAGCCAGCTGCTCCTTGGGAGAAAGGTGAGGCTTTGTACTCTCATCAAGGGAGACAGGTTTGGAAACACATGGGAGTGGCTCTGTTTGCCCTGTAGGGCGGCAAGAGTTAGACTTGACTTGGTGCCAGCGAGGCTGTTTCATAGAGTGTTGTCTCTCTGAGGCATTCGCGTTTCCATGTCGGGATTCTAGCCTTCCATCTACCTCATGCATAGCCACCACTTGCCTCTCATGGAGACTTGTGTGTTGTTTCTGATGCTGCATCATTTTCAGAAGAGCTTCCAGACTCAGAACAAGTTGAAAAGAAAGCCTGCCGATCGACTTCTGCACAATCAGTCCCTCATGGTCCCGTCCGGCCCTGGTGCAGGATGAAGCTGATGCTGATTCTGTTTTGCATGGGGTTTGCAGTGAATTGGTGCTCACTCCACTGCAGCTAAACAATAATCCTGTACTTCCGCTGGCATATCTTGATCAGTTTATAATATTACCAAATGAGAGTGACGGGTATCTTAGTTGCACTAAGGGAGAGGGTCCAAACCAATATCAAATCCTACAGATCTTCACTTGTGCAGGGGACCACCCCATTGTTCTCGAGTGAAGCAGCCAGTGGGCTCAAACCACCAACCTCTGGCTAGCCGGTCAACACTTGGAAAATCAATCTGAACTAGAGAAAGGGAGCGTTTTCTAATGTCTTCCCTGCAATGAAATATTATTCAAGGGGCCAGAAGTGCCACAGGGTACTGGGACTAGGACCAGCAAACACCTATTTTAGATAAAAGTACATTTTAATTAACATATCAATAGTTTGTAGATCTTAGCTGCTTCCAAAGTGCTTGAGGGTGTTTGACAACTTTTTCTTCCCTTAAGCTCTTTTGCTTTCTCTTTGAAGAACTATTTTAAACAAAGAGAACCCCTGTTCCAATCTATTTTGATCTCAAGGATGTCGGATTTAATGTAATTTCCTCACGTTTCTATCAACTTGCCCAAGGTGAGGAATAATTTACTTTGTGAGAGTAAAAAGAACAAAGAGTTTTTCTTGGAAATAGAGGAGTGGACTTTAGGTGGGGGGAAAAAAAAGGAAAGTGTTTTATATAGATTGGCCAGAATGCTGCCCATCGTTTTGAAACTTCAGCATTCTTAGACGGGTCTTGATTTCATTTTGAGGCCTTTCTGAATTTGTTCGCATTAGGCAGTCATGCAAAACCAGCTTACATCCTTCTCAGGAGACTCCTCATGCTGAGACGTGGTCGATGGGTGTATTTGGAACAAGCCGAGCAGGGGTTATTCTAGCTCATTGGCTCTGGCAAGTAATTACCGCAGTGATTACTTCAGTTAGGTACACGCCCACTCAAGAAATGAATGCTGCCAAGGCCTGGGTGGGCAGGCGCTGGATGCTCAGTGACCACGCGGAGGAAGGTGCTTGGTACAGCGTGGGGGGCGTGGAGAGGAAGGGCTGAAAGGTGCTGCAGGACCTTCTTCTGACATTATTGGGGCTCTAGTGGCCACAGTGAAAGATTGGGCACAGCGCTCTTGTTCCGCAAAGGTTCATCCTCAGTCCCTTTTACTCCATCCAAGGGTTCTATAAGAAATTTACTTTCACGCAAATAAACATCCATTTGTTTTTAAGCTGCAGCCAGGGATCCAACAATGCTTGACCTCGTGGGGCTCGTTCTGGATGGAGAGCTGTCTAGGCTAAGAAGACATGAAGTAAGAACCCAAGAAAGAAGAGCTGGCTGCGATGGGTGATGAGATGGGCTGTTAATGGCAAGGTGTGAAGTTTGAAACCACCCAGTCATCTCTGGATCACGGTGACCCAATAGAACAGGGGAGAACTGCCCCCATCAGTTTCCAAGACTGGAACTACTTATGGGAGTTGAAAGTAAAGACTTATACCCAGGAGTAGAAAGTACAGTTACAGTCTCAGAAACCCGTCGGGCAGTGGTTCTCAACCTTCCTGATGCCTCAAACCTTTAACACAGTCCCTCATGTTGTGATGACCCTCCAATCATAAAATTATTTTTGTTGCTGCTTCATAACTGTCATTTTGCTACTGTTATGAGCCAGACGACCCCTGTGAAAGGGTTTTTTAACTCCCAAAGTTATCACAACCCACAGGTTGAGAACCACTACCATACAGGCTGTTCTTCCCTGCCCTTAAAGGTCACTAGGAATCAACATGACTCCGTGGCAGTGTTCCCTTGTTTGCTTATCTGTTTTGGTGCTTGACAATATAAGCAATGTAGATCATCCTATGAGTGGTAAAAATCAGAATGAACAATAGACAGGAAGGAGGTGGTACTCATCTAGGAAGGAGGATTTGACAAAGACCTTGATGGGTGAGTAGGATTTGAATGGATGAGGAGGAGGGTGGTCTGTGCTACAGGCTCTTGAAGAGCTGCATGTATAAATTTTTTAATTAGTTAGTTGCCTGGTGTTTTCTAGAGACTTAATAGATGAATGATCATTTTGATAGGCTTCCCCTTCTGAATTGAGTCTCTACCGCACAGCTGACAACTCAATTCTTCCGTGTGTCAAATTATCAAAGCTATTATTTCTCTGCTATGATGCTATTAATGCTTTGTGGGAAGGATCCATGTTTAATACTTTTTTTTTTGCCTCCGGTACTGTCTAGGGTGTTGATCTTGTGGAAAGTACTCCCTAAACACTCTTCTCATCAAATATGATGACCGCAAACACAGGATGCCAAGTCTTGGGAGAAACCAGTGTGTTTCTGAGGTCTTTGAGAAAGAAGTCTGTTTAATTGGAGAATACTTTGCTACCAGAGAAAAAAACTCACCCTAGAGATCTCTTTGGCCTGTTGGTAACAAGTCCATATAACTATTATGAAGGATTTCTTGCTGACTGGTAAAGGAATCGTAGGCTTTCCTGGTGATGAGTTTTGTATCTGGACTTGGCCCATGCTGCTTATACAGTATATGAACATTTAGGCACATGAACTTTGGATCTATGATGATCTAGCATGAAGCACGGAAATATTTTCTCCCCATTCTATGAAAAGAAGACAAATAAGTGTCAGGTGTTGTGGGTTCCATTTAATTGAACATGCTCACCTTAATTTAAAACCCAAACAAGCAGTCCACTGCCATCGAGTCAATTCCGACTCTTAGTGCCTCTATGGGACAGGTGGGTTTCTGAGAGTGTAATTCCTTATGGGACAAAAAGCCCCATCTTTGTCCTGTGGAGCAGCTCATGCTTTTAAAATGCTGACCTTGGGTTTGCAGCCCCATCAGTAACCACTGTGTCACAAGGCTTCTTCCACTTGTCCTCTAGAGACTGGCCTTTGCCATCACACAAGAGAAGCTATTAAGGATTGATTGGTGTTTCCCAAATACATCTGTTCTGGAACCCCAGCCCCTCTAGCAGGGAGTGCAATCTCATTTGGGAATAGAGTTTTCTTTGTTGTGCTAATAGGACCATCCCAGTGTAAGGTATGCCTTAAACCTAACGGCTCTGGGGATAGAAAAAGAGCAGGTTAAACAAGATACAATGAGAAATAGGCACAGGTGAGGAAAAGAGAGATGCCATGTGGACATCACCAAGGATTCCAGGATGTAGGGCTCCAGATCCTCTTCCAGAGTTGAGGGAGGGAGGAAGGGGGAGAGAGAGAGAGAGAGAGAGAGAGAGAAATCTCCGAGAAATAAGTTTCTGGTTTTGGACATTTAAGTGTCTTTGCTAAGGTCACACAAACAGAAAATAGCAATGGCTGAATTTGAACCCAGGTCTCTGACCCTGAGCTTCTCTCTTTCCCCTGTGTTAGGCTGCTTCAGAAAACACTACACTGTCCTGGTTGATTAGATTTGAATGAGGAAAGAGGCCATTTCTGACAAAGAGCAATGTTATTTCAGGCAATGCTGTTGAAAGGAAAGGAGAGTACCTTGAGGGGAGTTGGTAAAGAGAGAAGCTTAAGTTCTTGTGATTCAGGAGGGGTCTCGAGGGTCCTGAACAATGTCCCTCATGAAGAGCTAGTCACAGTTCCTTAACTGGTGGAAAGACAGATGCTTATTCATGCACATATTTATTGAGTTCTAAATTGTCTGCCAAGTACTACGTAAGAAGACGTTGTGCATTATTCTTACTTTCATGAATCTTGTATTCTATTGATTAAGGCAGACTTTACTTCAGTGACCACATCTATACCCGTACAATTACAGTCAATTAAATGTACTTTTAAATAAAGTAAAGCTCTAGATGCTAAACCCCCCAAAGAGCTGCCATCAAATTTGTTCCAGGTCACAGCAACCCTATGGAACAGGGTGGAGCTGCTACGGAGGATTTTGGAGACTGTGGAGTGGCTTGTGGTCCACGGCCTGGAGCTCAGGAGTTCCGTGTTTAAGCCACTGGCGCACAAGAGTTCCTTCTGTGAAATCCAGGAGGGAGTCAGTGTACAGCTACCACTGGTTTGAGGGGTGAGTCCTGGTGGCATTGTGGTTGTGTCTTAGGCTGCTAACTTCAAGGCCAGCAGTTTAAAACTGCCAGCTGATCGATGGGAGGAAGAGGAGCCAATAAATGACTGTAGTCTTAAAAACCCAGCGGGGCAGTTCCACCCTGTCCTGTGGAGTCACTAAGAGGTGGCAATGAGTTTCTTGAGTCTAAGGAAGTAATTTTAAGTGCATGGACCCCCTAAGAGCTAAGTAGGTGGGTATAGAGTGCAAAACTAAGTATTTGCACAAGCAAATGTCCTGCGGTTTGGAGAGATTCGTCTGAAGGATTCCAGGAGACAACCTTCTGTGAAGGAAGAGAGGCTTCCAATGTGGGTGGCCAATGCCATGACAAAGCTTTGTTAGGGCCAGGGGATGGGAGGAGACCTGCATTCTCTAGCTGGTGGTTCTGTGCCCCTTAGTGACAGCATATGGTTCTCTGGGAGAGGAAGAACCACCTGAAAATCGCTGGTGACTTGGACCCCAAGCTCCCTCTATTGTGAGGGGAAAAAATGAAGAGCTCACAGGAGCTCTCCTGCTGTTGTGCTTGTAAGCTGTGGACACAAGCTGGAAAGGTTCAGAAGTTGCAGCACCCTTGTCAGGTTTTGAGCTCTACCGACCCTGATGGTGTCTGTAGACAGAGGGACTTGTTTTAATAGCGATAACCTAGGTGGCTGTGCAGATTTTCTTCATCTCCTCACTGACCTGTCTGCATAGCGTGAAGGTGCTCTGATGTGACTGAGAGAACAGAAGGAGATTTTGTGCATAGCTGACCGTGAGAGGAATGCTGGTTTTGCACTGAGGAAGTCCAGGAAGATGACAGGTGAGTTGTGTGGAAGGGACCATCGAGAACATGCATCATGTAGCTCTTCCCATTTTCTCCATTACAGGCCATGTTTATCTAAGGGTAGTCTTTCTTCTAGCATGGGATGAACTTTGATGAGCTCAGGGTATGTGTAGTTCCCAAGGAAGCTAAACCAATGGGCAAATTATATTCTAACTCGTGTATTGTACACCAGGGGGAATGGGGAACCCCTTCTCTCCCCTCTGACTCATTCATTGAGTTGCAGCTCCCTTCACTTTCCGTGACACTCTCCAGGACTTAGCTTGCACCAGGCCCTTTCTGTCCAAAGATGCAGCATGCCTTCAGCAAGTGTAATGGAGGTGCAACTTCTCATGACCCACTGGCGGGATTCTGGGTGGACTGGCTGCCGTGTCTGGGATCAGTCGTAGGGCCTGTGAGTTGCTAGGACTATGGACACTGGCAGAATCAGAATGGAGTCCTGTGCCTTCTGCACCCACTGTCTTGGATCTTGAGATTTCCTGATAGAGACAGGCAGAGCCTTCATGGTGCCTAGGGTGTCCTGGTAACACGGACAATCTTTGAGGATGCCATTGTGCCAAAGGCAGCCTTAGTGGTGGTCCTGGGGACCACAGATGATGGCACTTATGTGGGAGAATTGGGGGGATCTGGGAGAAGGGTTGACCGGCAGGGGCTCTGCTCCATGGTGTGTGGCCTTAGAGGACCCCTCAGGTCATGCTTTCTCAGCTGCAATGTCTGGGAGGGGAAACAATAACACTCTCAATCCACATTTTACCAGCATCAGAGGAGGGAGGAAAGCCATAAGAGGGTCTGGATCCTCCAAATTTGTCTCATAGTGATGGACGGGTATGACCAGCATGTGGCTTGGCTGGGGCTCCCCCTGGAGGGTCCTACAGTATTCTGAGACAGAGCCCTGCCTTCAGACCCAGCGTGGCTCAGCCTCAGCCCTGTGCCTGTGTCTCCCCTGTGGTTGTCAGCCCTCAGAATGACACCCCTTCATTGTCCCAGGGGCGCAGTCGTTAGCCACTGGGCTACCATCAGTGCAGTCAGCAGCTCCTTGAGTTGAGGACTGAGCTTTCTGCTCCAGGAAATGAATTCACAGAGGAGTCACTATGAGTCAGCAGTGACTAGCTGGCAGGGAGTGAGAGGCTCTGCCGTCAGTGCACAGATGTAAGGAGCAAGGACGAACTAAAGGTATCTGAGGAAAGAAGACATGAACTAACTTATTGTTGCTAGAGGCTGGTTCATTCTCATCGCCACGTCACTGAACAGGATAAAGCGGCCTACTTGGGGGTCCAAGGCTCTGTTCTGTACAGAAAATGACTGCTACATCTTTCTTGCAAGAAGTGATTAGTGCCTTTGAACTGTGACCTCTCACATAGTTGACCTTATTATGTCTCTCTGATGGATAGGCTGGTGGGTTTGAATCTCTGAACTTGTGGTTTAGCAACTCAGAGCTTAACCCCAGACCCATTAGGTCTCCTTATCACTAGCAAATGGGTCAGCTATTACAACACAAAACAACAGTTACTTATACTCTACTTGCAAGTGGGAGTCTCTTGTTGAGGCTTTGCTAAGCTTGATGGTCTTTTTCCTAAAAGTCACCCACTCATTCACTTACTCCCATTGGCTCATAGCTACCCTATAGGACAGAGTAGAACTGTCCTGTGGGTTTCCAAGACCATCGCTATTTAAGGGAGGAGACAAGCCCCACCTTTCTTCCATGGAACGGCTGGTAGTTTCTAACTGCTGACTTGCAGACCACAGTCCAATGTGTAACCACGATGCCACCAAGGCTCAAATTACCTAGCCCATAAACTGGTAGGAATCTGACTCTGTCTGACACATCTTTGCAGATAAGAGAAAGGTGATGCAAGAAGAGGTAGAAAGGAATGCTTCATAATGGGAGTTAAAAGAAGAAGAAGAATGTGGAGGCATCCTTGTGAGGGTTCTTGAGAAGGATAAGTTGGGGGTCTGTGAAAGTGAAGCAACACAGCTCAGGATGTGAGCAGAACCAGGAAGCTGTGGCCAGCGAGAAGAATTTGGATCTAACTTCCAGCAAGAAAACAAAAACATGCTTTGACAGTAGGAACCATATAAAAGGAAAATTGGATATCAAACAATGTTTGAAGAAGAGCTTTGGATGTCAGGGGCATAGAGTGGAGAGAGTACAGAGGAAAAAAAACCTGAAAGCCAGGGAGGCCAAGGTGCTCAGCTGTGGCCCTGACAGTCAGGGCAGCCAAGGCCAGAATTCACAGTTGGAAGTGGGCTTTTCTCTTGTTATTTTAACAGAAGGATGTTTACAGGCCACATAAGGAAAAGAAGAAGAGATTGGATTTCACAGTCTGCGTGACATTTCATAGTTCAGTCGTTGGCAACACTGAGCCTGTCAAGTCAGTGAGGTTGACGAGGGAGGGTCTTCTCCTATAGAAATCCCAAGAGTAGTTGGTTGCCTGCTTGCTATTTGACAAGTCTGGATAAAGAGGGCTCTGTGAAGCATCCACTTTCTTCAAAAATCCTGTGAGGAGGCCTAGTTGACATCAACTTGCAGCTTATTCTAGAACTGGGATCCAGGCTAGCTTAGGGGGTGCTTCAACATACTCTCAGCCAATGTTTTTACCCCATAAATGTGCTTCATAGATGGTTTGAGAGATGGGCCGGTGAACATGGCTTCTGATTTTTAGTCTGATATGCTTATAACATGCACAAGCATACAGATGTATGATAGGATATGAAAACATTCGAGGGATACTGGGCCTGCTAGGTAGTAGGATTTGTGGATTGAGTGACGATTTATAGAGAAAATCAGTTGACTATTCAGGAATTCATACAACTTTTATTTCTTGTCATTGATTGCAACCCTCACATTGTAACATGTTTCCTGCTAGCATCCCTCCTTTCCCAATCCTTCTTAACCCCATCCGTATGCAAATGTTGCCTTTCTGAACTTAAATGGCTAGTTATTCAAAGGAGTACAGTGACTCCCTAGTTTCATTGTACTCCTCAGAGACCTGTCATCATTTGGTTGAAAATGGAGCAACACAGCAAGTTTGGTTTCAGGCTGATAATGTGGCTAACAGTCATAGTCTCTAGGTAACTGGTAAGCCTGTGATTTTGTTCTACATTTGTCTCCCACTCTAAGACTTCTTGTGTGATCCTTTTCAGAGCAGTTGCCAAGGGGAGCTCAGCACCTCATCCTGGGTGCAGGTTGTGGAGGCTAATGCAGGCTCACTCTCTGCGAACATGGCAGTGCTTGTCTCCTGTGCCTTTGATCCTCTTGGTTCTACTGGGCTCTGGATAAAGAGAGACCAATAATTGCAATTTAGCTGGCCACTCAGCTTTGAAGATCCTAGTCACTGCCCACCACAGCAGGTGGAGAACATTGTCTTTGTGGACTATGGATTGCCAATGGGTCTTGGTATTCCTCGAGACTGTGGCTCTGCTTTTCCAGACCCAGTGATGCATGCCTTTCAGGTGTGTTTGCTTACGGCTAAGACATTTTTATAAATTTCCTCCCTCTATTTTCCACTACATTTATGGAAATATTTGCAGCAAGATAAATACATATGTAGAAAAACCCTCTATGAAACCCATAGATATTTGCTCCATGGACTTTGTGAATTTCCCTTATAGGTTGTGCTTCTAGCACTGCCCCTGTTTTTAACCTGTCTTTTGGTCCGTGGGTGTTCCTGCCAGCACACATCCTGGACTCATATCTGTTGTCCCACCCAGGTCTTGGCTCTGTCTCGTTGACCCCAGCAGCCCTTCTTCCACGTACCCCTCTCTGTGCCCCCAAGTAGAAGGAGAATGTTCTTTTTGACATGCAGACTCACTGTCTGACTTAGGTGGTTTTCTTTGGCCCATTGGACAAATTAAAAATATTTTATCAGTTTTGCAAAGCGTGATATTGTTTTGTTTTGTTATGTTAGAATGAAGATATTTACAGGTCATTCAAGCAAAATAATGATAAAGAAGAGAGTTCTCCCCTCCCGTTTCCCCAGAGAGATTAAATTTTCACAACCATTTGTGTTTTATTTCCATCTATATATTCATATAGATAAATTCTAAATTCACTCACCTGTCCATCTCTTGAGTACATCAAACTCTTGGTCCCCTCTGGACCTTTGCATGTGCTGGGTGGGCCCTTTGTCCTAGAAAACATTGTCATCTCATTCTCCTCATTGCTGTTCAGAATCCTTCATCAGTCTCTGAAAGTTTCCTATTATCCATATTACCTTTATTTCATTCACTGAGTCCAGATTTGCAATTATATCTTCATTTGTATGCTCATGATCTGTCTTCTCCACTTGCCATAAACATCCTAAGAGCAGAAACCATCCCTATTTAATTCATCTTGATTGCCCTACCTTAAATATTGTTTGAATAAAAGAATAATTGAATGCATACTTAGGGGCAGGTTGTCTTGTCCCCTTTCTGCACTTGTGTTAGAAGGCATTTCATAGTTATTCATTGGTTGCTTACTTAATGTTTTCATCCTACATTCCATGAGTGGCTAATATATATAATTCAAGAATAAAGCCTATTCCTTATATTTAGATGAAAGAGGAGGTCTTATAAAGTACTGCTGCACACAGTAGAATACATATTATAATGCAGATAGGCTAGTGACAATTTATAGGTAAGGAAAATGAAAGACAAAAAACTGATGCATTTGAATTATGGCATTGGGGAAGAGTATAGAATATACTATGGGTTGTCAGAAGAACAAATAAATCAGTCTAAAAAGAAGTCCAATTAGAATGTTCCATAGAAGCAAGAATGATGAGCCTTTTGTCTTGCTTGGTTTGGACACTTCCTCTGTGCATTAGTCTGGGTGGATTAGAGAAACAAATTCATATATACTCATATGTGTTTAATAAGAGCAATTGTATATGGAGAAAACAGATCGACCCAGTGCAGGTCAACTCCATAAGTCTGGTATTTGCCCATTTGTCTAATACCTATCTGTAAATTCCTTTTCAGACTCATGAAACACATGCAATGATGCCTAATGCAGGAAGATCACAGGCCCGTTGGTGGGAAATTTTGTCGGCCCAGTAGCATTGTAAGCACCAGCATTGGCAGGGGTCTCCATGTGATTCCTTCAGCTCAGGGGACTAGTGTAGCTCTATGTGTCTTATGGGCTGCAATGTCTCCCAGAGACTGAGCAAACAAAGGGTGTCTCCCATCTCTAAGGAGGAATATGGGTGTTCCCAGAATCCTCAGGAGAAGGCCATGCCCATCTGGAGGCTTCATTGGCTGTGACCTGATTGACAGGCTAGACTCCACCCCTTCACTCTTAATCCACTCAAATTGGCAAACAATTATGTAACTACCACACTCTGGAATGAACAATCCCTAGCAAAGGATATTCTGATCAATATTGTTTGATAAAGCAGAGGGTCAGTGAAAATAAGGGAAATTCTTAATGAGATGGATTGACATCTTAGCTACAACGATAGACTCAAATGTCAAAGATCATGAAGATGATGCAGGAACCAACAGCTTTTTCTTCGGTTTATGTCAGGTTGCCTTGAGTTAGGGTCGACTCAACAGCAACACACAAACAACAACAGCCTAATCAGGTGAACTGGGTGCATTGTCTGCTGTGTTAGCGGTCCAGGCAGGTGACTAGGGATAGTTTTCTGAGATTGAGGCTGATGAAAATCAAGGTACCCCTGACACCCTGCCCCAATCTCTTCAGAAAGACATTAGCCTAAAGTGTAAGGAGTGTAAAATAAGCTGTGATGTAGTTAATTGGTAACAAGAGAGCATATTGTGGTGACAAATAATGTGGCTGATAAGGATATTGAAAACCACTGGGAGAGCAGAGGTGTCACTGTCCCTTCACTGTCCAGGGCAGTAGAGGCTATCTTCCAAATGAACTGCCCCAGGTCTTTACAAACAAATAGCCCAGAAGTAGACAGACAAGCCAAACTGCTCTTTCTAGTTCTCCAAATACCATCATAAATTAGAAACCAACCACACCCCAAAAACCCTGTTACTGCCAATCTGTTTCCAACCCACGGCAGCCCGTGAGTTCGAGAGCAGAACTGTGCTTCCTTGGGATTTCTGGTCTTTCTAAGATGATCCCCAGGAATCCCAGCAGGGGGCAGGTCTGTGCACAATGGTTGAATTACTGATCAGAAGGTCTACTTTGCTGTAGAGAGATGTAACATCTGTTTCCAGAATGGTGACAGCTTTGGAAACCTAAGGGGCAGTTGTCATCAGGGAGGGGTCTTAAAGAGGCAGTTGTCATCGACTCTGTGGTGATGAATCTTCACATGATGCAGTTTTCCAGGCCTTTCTTGTACATGTTAGAGTCTACAGTATTGTAGATGATTCCATTCCAGGTCAAGTCAGTGGCTGATGGCTAGCCATTTGTATCTCCCAGAGACTTAACCAATTAGAAGAGCACTTTGAAAATGGGTCACTCGCAACTAGGGACTGAGTGTTAGAGGAAAGGTGAATTTCTGTTCACTTGAATTCTGCTTCTATAACCTAAGGTGACCAACCACTTTATGGGACTTTGGAAATCAATCTTTGTTTATCTTTTTAATGTTACCTATGACAAGAAGTAATAGTACGGACCTGAGTTTATTATTTCTAGAACTATCTTCAATAACCCTAGAAAGATAACCTTTAGATAGTTACTTTGAGGGTGTCCTATAAACGAGTTTCATTGACCTAAGGGTAGAAGGGTTTGAACTGTATTTTCCGACTTGATGAGTATTTCATGATAAACCAGTTCCAGCCCATTAACTTCATTTCTCAAAGCATCGGCTTTTCAAACAACGTTTCCTAAAGGAGTTGCCACTAAAAATAGAATGAATGCAACTTACTGAAAATAAAAATGGCCAAGGCTGGACAAGGTGCATCATCTTGATATGTATGTGTTGAACTGATATCATATGTTATACATAAACAACCCACATGTGTCTGGTCAAGAGTCTGATGCCTGTAACTGTTCAGAAGACCTGCAAAGTGTGGGCCTGCCTCCCATTCTCCTTGTGCCTTAATCATCCAAGAACATTAAACAGGGGGAGGAAACGTTCCCTTGTTGGGGACCAAGTGGAGACAAGTGCAGCCCACACTGTCTGTGTGCGGGGTTATTTGATGACATCCTGTGGCCGGGAGTGGTGACCCAGAACCCGCATCACCCTATTGTGGGGCAGAGTCTTTCTCGAGGAATAAGTCTATAACTCCCATTCCGCTCTGAGCAAGGAGACCAAGAGGATGGGGCACTGGTGTTAGTGAGGTCCTTCAAGTGATTCCTTGATAAAGTTGTGAAATCGACAATGTCTGAAAGATTCAGTTTCCCCACAGACGTTTCAGCTAATTCTCCTGGGAGTCTAACAATGGCCCCCTCCCATGGCTCATCTCCTGATGACTTTTCATTTTCTGCAACAGGCAAAGCTAATTTGCAAATGAACAATTTCCCTGAAGCCTACATTGCCTGTGAGGGAATTACAGCCTGCACCTTTGGAAGTGTTCAGTAGAACACACACTTGCAATTTAAACAAAAGACTTATGATCTTAATTCACAGTTAACATAACAGTTGCTCCTAAGTGGTACTTATTATTTTAAAAAGTTTAGACATTCCAATAACAGTAATCAAGAGGAGTTGCATTCCCTTTAAAGCAAAGCAAATGAGAAGTAATTGTCAAAACTTGCTTAGTATTTCCTGTTTGTAAGGCGGGGTTTTCTTCAAATCACAACCACGTTCCCTTGCTGATAGAACTGACTGAAACTCATTCTGCCTTATAGGAACCCGGAAGAATTTTATAGCGAGCCCTGGTTATATCTTGGGCTACTAACTACAAGGTCAACTGTTTGAAACCACCAGGAGCTCCTGGGAGACAGATGGTGCTTTCTATACAGTTATTGTCTTGGAAGCTTCCAGGAGCACTTCCACCCTGTTTGTCCCACAAGGTTGCTATTCTAGGGTCCCTTTGAACTGGCATTGACCAGAGGGCAGTGAGTTTGGTTTGGTCTCTTCTAGCCACATCGAAGGTTTAATGCAGCGGTTCTCAACCTGTGGACCATGACCCCTTTGGGGATCAACAGACCTTTTTGCACGGGTCGCCTAAGATAATTAGAAAACACATAAATATTTCACAATATAAAATTGCATATTGCCTGGTGATTAATCACTATGCTTTAAATTATGTTTAATTATGTTCAATTTATAACATTGAAAATACATCCTGTATATCAGATAGTTACATTATGATTCATAACAGTAGAAAACTTACAGTTATGAAGTAGCAATGAAAATAACTTTATGGTTGGGGGTCACCACAACATGAGGAGCTGTATTAAGGGGTCATGGCATTAAGAAGGGTGAGAACTACTGGTTTAATGGATTTAGACTTGGTGGAGGACTGAACTTCAAGTATTTCAATCTGAACTTGTTCATGCAATGGATACCCAGGAGGTTCTTTGTCTTGAATATCAGTTTTCTCAACTGTGTTGTAATAATTAACATACCATGGTCCATGACAGTAAAAACCGCCAATCCACCTGCAGAATCTCCACACAGATTAAGCCTCCACTGAATTTTCTGAGACCATGGACTAGGCATGGGAATAGCCTTGCTCTCAGGCAGAGTGCATTGGAATGTAGATTACTGCAGAAAACATTAGGTTAAGACTTAACCCATTATAATTCATTTTCCCTTTTGACCCATTTTACATTTGTTCCAGTTCCCATTCTGCTTCCTTTTAGTGTGAGGCTCTCTGTGTTTTATTTAAAAGAAGCCTTGGGGGTGCAGTGGCTCCCTTTCTGTATGGATGACAGTGTGATACCACTAGCAGCTCCTTGGGACTCAAACTGGATCTTCTGCTTCTATAAATAGTTGCACTACCAGAAAATCACAGGGGTCCCACTGACTCAATGGCAGTGAGTTCTATTTTTGGTTTGGCGTTTTGTTGTTGTGTTCATATGATTTTTACATATGAAAAATATGAAATATCTACCAACAGTAACTAGATTGATCAATAACTTCTTAGCTGGTATCACAGCCATTGGGTGGCTAACTGCAAGATCAGCCGTTTGAAACCATCAACCACTCCAAAGAAGAAAGACAGGGCTTTCTATTCATACAAAGAGTGCGTCTTAGAAACTTGTAGGACCAGTTCTACGCTGCCCTCTGGGGTTGCTAGGGATTGATGTAAACTTGCTGGTAGTGAGTTTGTTTGAGAGCTGTGACAGGAGAAGTTGGGGGTTAATGAGGAACTAATAATAATGGATACAAAAATGCAGAAAATGTTTGTGGTTGTTACATAATTTCACGTCAACTTGATATCGAAAAGTGTGGTGGTACAGGCTAGCATGTCAGTCTGGTCTCAGTCTGTGGGCACCTCCTTGTGGGTGGGATCCTCTCACAAGGAGGGTCCTGGGGACCTTCCTCTCTCTTTCTGTCTCTACCTTCCTGCTGGCTGACCTGACTGCGGCCAGAGTCACCGCCCGTGGATTCACCAGACTTTGCACCTGCTGGCCTGTGATCTTCCTGCATTCTGCATCATTGGATGTAGCTGCCTGAGTCTGCAGAGGGATTTATGGACTAGAATCAGCTCTATGAATTGAGTTGGACGGGGCTGGGATGTTTTATCAATGTGTAGTCACTTCTTGATGATAGAGTTCTTTCTTGTACATTATGAGTGACAATGACTTGTTTACTAGTCAACCCAGCCTAATACAGAGGTCTATACAAGGTTATCATTGTAAAGAAGACATAAAGTTAACTATAGTTAAGCTTCCGAATTACATGGTATGTGAATTATCTGCCAGTAAAGCAATTTTAAATATAGAGATAAAACTAAACAAAGAAAATTGTAACTCATGCCACAGGAAAATGTATGCAGAAACTGTTATTAACACTAATTCATGGTATAAAGGTTGTCAAACACTGTCATCTCAAGAAAACAAGGCCTTCTGTACAGAGGGGCTCTTGTGATCTTTTATGCAGCCATGGAAAAGTAGGATGCACAGAACAAGGAATGGTGTGTCAGACTCAGTGCTCATCACCCCTCAAGGCTCAGGACCCGGGACACGTTGTGTAGCTCACAGCTTCCCCAAGCTGCCGAGTCCAAAGCAAGGAGACTCCCATGGGTCAGAGAACTGTGTTGGCCCCAGCTTTCAATGGCTGGTTTCTCTGAAGCAAAGCACCACGTCTTTTTTCAAGTTGTTTTTGGAAGTACACTGCCAGCCCTTCTCCCCCAAGCAACTCTGCTTGCACTCAAACTTCCAACCTTGCAGTTCACAACTGAGAGTGCTATGTATTTGTGCCACCCAGGAATCTGCACAGACAATAAGTTCCCCCACTGCCATTGAATGGATGCTGACTCATAGCGACCCAAAAGGACAGACACAAACCCCTTACTGGGGTAGAAAGCTCTCTCTCTCTCTCTCTCTCTCTCTCTCTCTCTCTGAGTGACTCATGGTTTTAAGCTGCGGGCCTTGTGGTTAGCAGCCTATTGCATAAGCACAATGCCATGAGTGCTCCTTCAGGAATCCACAGTCCAGATAAATTTCTTAAAAAAAAGAAAATCCAAGTGAAAATTTTAAAGATAGCTTCTCTGATTCTTGGCTTCTCCGGTTTATTTTGGAACTTTCTAAATGCATTTATTTCTTCCAGAAATGTACATTGTGGCGGGGACTGGGGTTACCATTGTAAGCAAGACAAAAAGCCATGCTGACAGAGCTGGTCCTCCAGGCAGGGGGGAAACAGTGAGTGCAAAGCCCAGGACTTGGAGAGCGCATGGATGGCTGAGAGGCTGCAGCACTCATGGCAAGGAGGGAGGAAGGAGAGAGGTCTGAAGTGAAGTCAGAACAAGAAGGAAGTCAGTAGCGTGGTCCTTTTCAGTAAAGGTATGCACGTATGGACTTTGGATACAGAAAGCACATTCAACTTGCCCATTGAATCACCGTTCTAGTGTGTCAGGACAGTGTCCAAGACAAGGCAAGATGGGGGACTTTGTCTTCTGACTCCTCTGTCTCTGCTAGACCAAAAGATGACCTGCCTTTGTAGACCTGGTTCCAATCCCACTGCCTCCACAAGCTGCATCCACCGTCTTTCCAGATGGAGCAACTTCCCCCTTGCGCCTGCTTTGTCTTTCCACATTGCCTCTCACGTGTGTCTCATCTTAAAATTCTTCCTGTTGGGTTTCCCTGGTAGAGTAGGAGCTCCAGGGTGCCGGGACCTGACACTGCCCACTTGTTTAGCAGCCATGGTTGTGCACATGAAAGTAGCTGAATAAGTATTAATCTAGTTGAAAGGACTCTGATTCAGCCCTTGGGCTGGTAGAGAGAATCTTCTTCTTCACAAGCATCGTACTGCCAGAGAGGAGCTGGTTGGAGAGCGTGATGGGTGATATGAGCGCGCACAAGGGGGTTTGGTGAGTGTACTCGTCTCTACTTCCCGGGGAGCTGTAGGAGGCCCTGACAGGTGGTGTCATTTAATACTAGATAGAGGCGATGCAGTGTTGCTCACCCACCAACCATAGTAATTATGATTCCCCTTCAAGAAGAGCCTTCCTGCTCATGGCCATTTTAAAACTACCAACATGGTACACTTGTTGAAAAAAAAAATGCACTCTTTAGAAAGTACATCAAGCATACAAACAAACACACACAGTCATACTTCTTATCCGAAATGTTGCCCTTCTCCTCCTCAGAGGCACTAGCTGCAGAGAACCCTGTGTACCTCATTCTAGAATTTTGCCTGACCGTCCAGTGTCCGTCGTCCTTGTCAGTATTCACAAACCTGCCCCAGCACACACAGCCTCACTGCAGCCTCGTAATGATTGCACAGTTCCCAGAATTTGGGTATATTATTTATACATTTTCTTATTTTAGAGCTATTTGTTTCCAATTTCATGTAATTACAATGAGCTCATTTCACACACCATTATACCATTCTAAGTGGAATTTTGCTGAACCAAAATATAGGTGCTGCCTCCATTTTTCTAAAACACACGTTTTTGACTGCTGCCTGTGTAAGTCCTGCCTCCCTCCCCAGGAGACCCGTGGAGACCTGTGTTTAATTTCTGGTCAAAGCACTGTCTGTATGCCCCCCACAGACCACTTTGCTCCCCGCCCTCCAATCTGTCAGTGCAGACTTGTGTGATGTTGTGATGCTGAACAGATTACAGAGGTGCTTTTAGACTAAAACAGACTAGGAAGAAAGGGTTGGCGAGCTCTTGGCCAACCAGCCAGTGACAGCTCTCTTGATGGCAATGGTCCAGTCATATGGTTCATGGGCTTTCCACCATCAGGGGACCAATTTGTGAGCAGCTAGCAGCCACAGTTGGTCATGCATCAGCTCGTCTGCCCCCTACAATCGCACAGGTGACAGTAAGGTCAATGGGGGAGGCCCACTGGACTAGAGAAGCTCCTTGTCGGGGAGGGCGGAGCTGGCTCTAAACAAAGGGCCTGCTCAAAGAGGGGCATTCAGTCTAAGCTCTCCTGTTGGGTGCTAAGTCACCCTGGCCCAGGGAGGAGAGGGACTTTTAAGGGAGAAGAATCCCGGGGAAGGGTATTGTAGACCTTTGGCTTGGGGACAACAAGAAGTTCCTAGGATGTGGTGGCTGGGATGGGAAGGAGAAGAAGACGTGAGATTGAAGGCGTATTCTGGCAGCAGATCACATCAGGCCTGCTGTGCTGGAGAACGCGCTTAAAGGAAACCCCAGCGTGAGGAAGAGTTGTGGACTTCTTCCTAAGCATCCTTCTCACTCCACTGAGTTTAGTGAAAAGATATGTAGGAGATTGCTACATATTCAAATCCGTGTCATAATGAGCTGTGGGAGAAAAGAGTTCCCTGCAATTTCAAAGGAACCTTGATAATAAGCCCACTTAAAAGCTGAGCTGACAGTGCTCTTCGGCAGGGCAGTCACCAGGCAGCTAGGCTCATGCCGCTCTCCCCATCACCCTCCCCTGCACTCCTCCACCTGGAGAGGCTGTGCAGAGGGCGGGTGCAGAAACAGGGGGCTCTGGACCCCGAGGATGTCAGCTGGGCAACCTTCGGCATGTGAAATCCACTTTAAAAAAGGACCAGGAAATGAAAATAAAAAAGAATGGGAAAGACTACTCAGATGGGTGGTTTATACAGTTAGTGGCTTTAATTTCCGGGAACGTCGCTGAGAAAGACCTGAAAGGTAAAATCTGTAAAGTGCTTAGAGAGTTGCCACCACACCCACAAGGAGAGCATAGACCCAGACATAAGCACTGTCGATTTAAAGTAGGCTTGGGTTAAATCCCTCGGTCTGCTGCCCCTGGTGACTATTTACCCAGATGGCCTTTTGGGATGGGGCAGGATGGCTATTTTCTGACTCAGAATGGTCTTCCAAAGACATTAAGGACACTGTCTTGCTGAGTGTTAAGTTCCTTGGTGGGAGCACCCCAGTGGCCTCTGTGTGTGTGTGGGGGGGGGGGGGGGCAGAACTCGCTCTTGCCTCAACCCTGGGAGCTTACATATGCCCGTTTCCCTATCTGAAAGATGAGAAGACACAAGGTCAGTTGTTCAAACCCTCTAGTGGATCCTCAGAAGACAGATAAGGCTGTCTGCTCCTATAAAGATTTCTGGTCTTGGAAACACTACCTGAGGTTTCGTTGGAATTGGCGTTTGGTGGTCTGTTGAGTGTAAAATAGCATTGTGAAAAAATACTGAGAGCATTACCAAAATCTTGCACAGAGCCATAAAATGAACACATACTATTGAAAACCTGGTGTCCGTACTCCTGGATGCAGGAGTTTTCATAAATCTTCAGCTTTTGAAAAACACAGTATTTGCAAGGCACCACAAAAGGCAGTATCCCTGTACCATTGCTCACACCAGGACGTTGTTGTACTCGCTAATTTTCCGAGAGGATTTGCTAAGACAAACAAAGATTTATGGTCCAACACTATGCGTGTTTAAAATAGCTTCCAGGGCCGGTCTGCCTTTTCCTGGAGTTCGCTGTGTACAGAGAGACTCAGCATTTTCTTGTCGACTCTGAATCGTTGCTCCTCAATGAGCTTGTCAGTCTTCCTGAAAGAACAGAATGCCCTTGGATTGCCCCCTGCTGCTTGGCCTGGCATCCTCACACTGGGATGCTCCATAGGGCATGGCCCCGATTCCAGTTTCCTCCAGAGACTTTTGCAGCTCCATGCGGCACAATGGAGGATGCAGTTGCTCCCCAGAGCTCCCCAGAGGCTCTGGGGTGCTCCTGGTCGGGCTCGGCCCCAGATGCCCCTGTAGATATGGGCCTGGGCAGCATCCCATCAGCCACACGACCCAGGGTGGCTGCAGCTCTAGCTTTCCTCCGGGAGAGCCCCTCCTGTGCCACATTCATCCCTTCTCTCACGTGGGGGTGCATTATTGGAGCTTTTCCTCCTGGCCGAGGATTCATGCATCTGAATCTCTCAATGTGATAAAACAAGCAGAAGGAAACACCACGCCAAGATACCCTTGGGACATATCTCATCACTCCGAGAGCCAGGCTGTGAAAGGTGGCCCACTGGGAAGTGAATTTGACTTTATTGAATAGTTTATACTCCAAGAAGTCCCTTGGGGTGTAACTAGTTACTGTGTGTGGCTGCTAACCAAAAGGATGGAGGTTGAGGTTCAGTCGGTATAACAACGCACAAAGACATTGTTCTACATACTGCGTTGACAAGCAGGAATGATGGTCTTCATAGTGATCCTCTCAGGTGCACCTGTTGCTCTTTCCCCACCTAGAGGGAAAAAGAGTGAGTAAAAGTGAGAGACACAGTTCACTCCAGTGAATCGATGGACCCCGCTCGCCTCAGTCTTCACAACACTGAGACCAGGAAAATAGATGGTGTCCAGCTATTCCCCACACGCTGCTCTGAAAGCTATCTGTAGATTCTGGAGAGCGTGGGCAAAAAGTTTGGAACCAAATTCAGAATCATCAGAGATCAGGCTTACTGGACAGTCAAATACCGGTGGGACCCTTAAAACGATGGCCCTAGCCATCCTTCAGATCTGGAATTGAACTCAACGCCTGTTAGAATAATCAACCATTTGAGACAAATGGTTTCATTTACCTAACAATAAATTTCAGACAGGAAATAAGGTGGAATGGAAACAGGAAACATAGGAACTAAATGGGATACTATATTAAGAGGATTGCCTGGATGAGTTGAAACAAAATGTGTATGCATTGTTGAGTGTCAAACTGTAGATTGTGGCAGTCATGTGCTTATGTTAATTTTATGATTGAAATGTAGGGGTGGCTTCTTGCCTGTTAATCTGGAGATAGCCATTGAGTAGCTAATGAGGCTTCTATGTGGACATGGCTTTCTCCTGAGACTTCTGGGAAATCTCACAATATTTCCCTTGTGAAGATGAGAAGTGATCTCCCCAGTGGTTGGGAGTTAGTCTCAGAGATGATTAATCATGGAGAAGACAAGCTGGCAGCGTCGGAGAAGCTGGAGGAGCCGGCGGAGAGACTACACAGCTTGCCCTGATGGAGCCAGACCTCTGAGGCTGGGGCAGTCACATGGAGGCCTCTGCCAGCGATGAGTTGCTTCTGCCACCACGGGATGCTGTTGATGGACCCTGAGCCCTAGAAGCGAGGAGCCATGGGGAGACCCCTGTCGGTGCCGGAACTCTGCACCCACTGACCTGTGACTTCATGAGTCAGAAGAAGACTTTATAGACTGATTTCAGGCATATCGGTTAATATCAGACTTATAACTTTGGACTGGACTGGGCTGGGATACTTTCTCCATGACCCCATTCCTTTTGTATATAAATCCTTTCCTTATATCAACATGCATGTCCTTGAATTTGTTCCTCTAGTCTACCTGGACTTACACAAAGATTGATCTGCTCTTTAAGCCTCCACCCAATTCCTAAGGGAAAAGTTTAAAATCAATAGCAATGAAAGGTCTGAGGTTTGAAATGACCCAGAGATTTCCCGGAAGAAAGGCCTGGCAATCTACTGAAATCTTCTGAGATGTTGGTCATTCTAAGTCCGATGGAACATAGCCTGAAGGGGACACACATGGAGCTACTAGAAATTGGAAGTGACTCTGGCCAAATGAGCACCAATTTTAGAGTAGGTAAGACCTTCACGGGCTGCCCACAGAGGTGGTATGGGGACACATGATCTAGGACCCTTGGGTCTCCAGCCTTCTCAGCCACAATCGCAGCCTAGCATCCTTGTTTGTAACCCAATTTGCCTTTGGTTTTTGCATAAGATTTTGCGTAAGGAAAGGATTCTGTTGCTAAAAAAAGGAAAATATTTAAAACCTCTAGTTGATGTAGTCTGCAATTTTGTATCCTTGCACAACCTTGGCACCGTCTTATCTTGTTCTCCATGAAATTGGAAAATGCCATTTGTCACCCCGGCCCAACCCCAAAACGGAGCTGATATTTACAAAGTAGCCAGAACTGCTCAAAGGGGCAGCCATTGACCTTGTTTTGTTGTCTGCTAAGTCTTTTTATTAGTTCCTTTAGATGTGGCTTTCTTTAGAGTAAGTGCATCTTGTTAAAAACTGTTTCTTTCCATAAGATAAGCCTTTTAATAGTCTGTCATGTCTTTTTTGTTGTTGTTCATTTTGAAAGAAGTATTAAAAATATTATTTGATAAACAATTCCCTATTGTTAGTATTTGAAAGACTTCTGGCAATGGCTTGGGGTTAGAATCACAGCGCTCCCAATCTTCCTTTAAGAGCCTGTACCATAAAGTCTACCTGGCTTTCCCACTTACTCCATGATGCCCAGTCCCCTCCGACTCTCCTGATATTCCAAACATTTGGGGAGTGGGGGAGGTAGTGGGGACAGGGGGTGGGAATGAAAATGAGGAACTTACCCAACATTCTCCTGATTCTAGCTTTATACCCAAAGGGTTGTCAAGCCACCCTTACTCTGAATTCTCTAATTCATTCTGTAACCTCCTCTCTTGAGTGTCTGGGGTGAGACCCTGTCCTGAGGACTAAACATCCACGTTGAGAAGGAAACAGCCTGACCCACAGCACCTTCTCCTTGAACCCCTTTGTCTTCTGGGTGGACTGTGCACTGTTGAGTGTCCCTCTCATGTGGCCTCCTCAGGAGGAAGTGCCAGGGGAGTGCTCTCACTTGTGTGCCACCCACCTGGGCTCCCCACTGGACTGGTGAGATCGTGGTGTGTGGAACAGGCTGCCCTGCTGATTACTGCCACTTCCCCACTGACCATGGGCGTGTCTGTGGACAGGGATGACAAATTCAAGTGCTCCACAGCCACTGATGCGGAGAGAGGACCGCATTGTTTGTCTGTGTCTCTAGGCATAGGGGATAATGCCCAGATAATCTACTACCTGGCTTTGTGCCTACATAATTTGCTTGGCTGGTGCCCTTGGCAGACCCATACCTGACAAGCCACCTGGGTCAAGATTTGGGCTTTGTCTTGGGGAAGCTTTGAGTTCAGGATGATCTTCCCTGGCCCCTAGTACTCAAGTGTTGAAAGAAGCCTAGTCCCAGGACGTGGAAGCTTTTCTCTCTAGTTGGAGTTTTAGAAAAGTATGAAAGACAGGAGATGATGGTCTTCTTTGAGATTCCTTTATCTCTGTGTAGAATAATTGAACAACTATTGTTGTGTTTGGCACCAAACCAAAAAGAAGAGAGGAAAAAAATAAAAATAAATAAACTCACTGCCATTATGTCAATTATGACTCATCGTGAGCCTCTAATAAAGGGCACCACAGCTTTTGTGGGTTTCCAAGACTGTAACACCTCACTGTAACACAAAGTCTCCCCTTTCTCCCATGGAAGGGCTGATGGTTTCAAACTGCTGCCCTAGTGGTTAGCAGTCCTCTATGCCACCAAGGTATTTGGCACACGAGAGAGGTAGTAATGCTCAGTCTAAACCAGTGTGTGGGTGACAGCACTCCCTGGAGTACTTGGGGTGAGAGACTGCTAGAATGATCTGGGTTGGGGTAAGGAGTGGGGGGTGGGGTGGGCTGCAGAAGCAAATACTAACATTTTATCCTGGATTGCGGGTTATAGTACAAAAGTTTTTAATTGGCAGGGGGACGCTGGGTTAATTCTTTTACTGAAAAGGGGGTGAATGGCCCCCAAAGGGTTAATCACTTGCCTACTGACCAGGAAGTTGGCAGGGCTAACCTGAAGGCCTCTGGCAAGACAGGGCGGGCCATCTGCTCCTGAAGGTCACAGCTTTGCAAGGCCTGTGGAGCGGGTCAACAGCTGCTCTCTGGAGGTTGCCCAGGTCAGAATGGACCCTCAGCTAGGGACGGCGATGCTGGTGTGCTTTCTCTGAAGAGAACTGCAAATCCCAACCACCAAGTGGGTCCCGCATCACAGCCCAGAACCGCTCCACGGTGGTTCTGAGACTTAACTTGTGTGAGGGGAGGAGGGAGTGGCAGCTTTCTCCTCCCATGGTGGAGCAGCTGGTGGCTTTGAACCAGCAGCCTTGCAGTTAGTTGTCCAGGGAGAGACGTCTAAGAGAATTAGGCAACATTGCTGGCAGCAGATAAAGCATGTTTAAGCGGCCCTGGGAGGTACCATTTCCTGCCTGGTCTGCCTGGGTTCACCTGAGGAGTCTCCTGGAGTTCCTCTGGGAAAGGGGGCTGTGGGAGAACCCCAGCACTTCCAGTGTGCATTCCCTTGGCACACTGATTCCAACCCTCAGATGCTATCTGTTGACCAGAGGGGGGGGAGGGTTTGACGGTGGTTAGTACTCACCATTCTTTGCACAATGCCAACACCACCCAGGGAAGTTCATGACATTTTGATTTCCTCATAAAGTGTGCTTTTATTTCATTTTTTTTGCAGTGGGGTAAGCCCATCAGATTGTTGAGAGTCAGGCAAGTGAGGAATGTGATTTAAGTGGACTCTCATGGAAGACACACCCAACAGCTATTTCCATTCATATTTTCCCATTTCTTTTGGCAGCAATCAAGCAATATTTCTACGTTCTGTGATGATGTGGTGTTATGGAGCATATTCTTTGTGGGTTTAACTTCCAAAGTAGCGTATCTGATTTATGCTTGATAAAGTGGTATTTGCCAAGTGATTTTGTTGAAAAGCAGCCATGAAGGCAGAGAGGGAAGAGTCAGCTATAAAAAGAAGTACATATTACAGAGCTGCAATGTGGTACATTGGAACCAGGGGACTTTGGCAACCAAGAGGTCTGGAGAGTAAAAGTTGGCTTGATTAGACTTGCACTTAAATTTTATTTTGCATTTTGTTTAGTTTTGTGTTTTCACAGTCTGGCAGCCTGTAAGTTAAATATGAGTCTCATATTCGCTTCTCACCCAAAAACCTAGATGGTTCCTTCCCTGTAGGAATGGCTGGGTGAACTGAGCATTAAACAATGTAGGTGACTATACATTTATTGTAGCCTTGGCGACCATTGTTGGTGATCTATTAAGCATTCTTTCACCTGATCCCACACAATGTTCTGTGTTGGCCCTAGTTCCCTGGAGGGTTGGCTTAATGCTTATCATAGATACCAACTTGAACTTTATTTAGATCTTGGTTTGCTGCATTGTTTGGTTATGGTGGTGGCATTGTGAAACATAAGAGCCTATTCAAAAGAAAGCATCCAGTGTTTCAACAAAGTGTTTAAAAGTGCTTAGAGGACAACTTTGCCATAGAAAACAAGGTCACCATAGCACAAGCAGAACTTTACTTTCCCCTTTGTCTTCTACCGAACCACTTAATGACTCTAACAGTGCTCAACAGTCCTGGCCATGACTGGATACTCAGAACGTGGTCTGCTTACCCTGAACCAATTCTTCATCTATGAAATCACTTTTGTATGTGCATGCATGCGTGTGTGTGTGTGTGTGTGTGTGTGTGGTGAATGCTTGCTGTGTGTGGTAATTACATAATCTGGTGTCCATTTGAGGATAAAGAGTGAAGGGGTGGAGTTTAGCCTGTTAATCAGGATATAGCCAATGAGGACTCTGTGTTGGCATGGCCTTCTCCTGAGGATTCTGGGAATGTCTTCTGTCCCTTCAAGATATTCCTGTGGAGTAGACACACAGAAAGAGGCTGTTAGAGCCAGAACTCTGAAGCTGGAGAAGCCACATGAAGACCCCTGTCACCACTGAGATGCTACCACCCCCCACCCATTGGCCTGTGATCTTCCAGCATTCGGTGTCATTGCATATATTTCACAAGCCTGAAAAGGACTTTATAGACTGGTATCGGACATATAGGCTAATATTGGACTTAGGGACTTGATCTGGACTGGCCTGAGCTGGTTTCTTATACTCAACTGCTCTTGTGTATAAAGCTCTTTCTTATACACATGAGTGACTGTGGATTTGTTTCTCTAATTTACCCAGACTAATACACTGTGGATAACTGTAGAACCTCACAATAGTTCACCCATTTAGCCTGTCCAGCAGAAGAAGTTGGGTGGGTGAATTAGTCAGCCTCAGGACTCTCTTCTCAGAAGACTTTCTGGCATCTTTTGTTGAAGCACCATAGCTGAGGACTGGCCCCTAGGACGTGGGAGTCTTTGTGCGCCAAGCCCCAGAGTGCACTGGGTTCCTTCATTAAACAAGCCCTTGAATCAAGCGCTGTCAGTGGCAGTGCAGCCGCGCAAACGGACGCCCATTTTGATGGCAATTTGGCAGGGAATCAAACTTTGGCCCTGAAGCAGAGGTGGTGCAATTAGACAGCTGAGATGCATTCTCTAAACACACACTTTTAATTGATTTCAGCTTGTTCAGTTCACAAAGATAGAGCTCTGACACAGAGCAGGCTTCTTAGAGGGGCTTATTTTTACTTTTCCTTTATTCAGCAGCGTAATTCACCAGCAACAGAAGCAACAATAATACAGCGCTCTAAAGAGTGCGTAGTTGGCATGGCTTGGATACAAAAAAGTATTATTAAGAACTAATGAGTGAGATAGTTAGATGTTAACCGGAAAAGCATTAATGAGCAGAATAGAATTCTGGCATAAACATCTGTTTCTGAAGCAGATGTTACCTTGTAAATCTGCTGAAGAAAAGCCTGAGTAAATGGAGCAGTGGGCCGTTTGGGGGACTTGGAGGGATGGAATGCAGTGGTGAGGTTGTCAGGAGCTGTTTTCAGCCCTTCCCGGACTCACCACTGACTCTGTGTGTTGAAGTGGTCACTTTTTAGGGTATTTTGGGGTTGGGGGCAACAAAAGGATTCCAACAGCGTGGAATTAGAGCAACCTATCACAATGAGTTTAACTGGTAGCTAGGGACCACTGATTGTGGCTTCGTGGAGAGTGACTTGAGCGTCTCATCAACTAAATGACTTCTATTAGATCCCAGCTTGTCTATGACGCCAGAGTCATTTCGGCCTTTGGATCATAGCTGCTGAGATTGTTCCTGGACTAGAGATTTAAGACTTCGTCTGCCCCAACAAAGATCAGCTAGCCTTTGGCTGACTGACTGGATAACTTATATTGGATGACTAACTGGCAGCTTATGAGTCATTACAAATTCCCCAGTACCCAACCAACTCATTTCAACATTGTTCCAGCCTTGATGCAAGGGTCACCCAATGGTAAGATTTTCGGGAATCTCCATTGGAGGGCTCCATTTAAGAGACTTTGCAGGCATGATGTTGCTACATGTCTTGTCTGTATCCACCTAGGACTAACCTGATTTGAGCTATTTTTCACACACTATCAATGAGAAGCTTTAGGAACACCTAATTGACTCAGATCATTTAGTGAAGAGATAGGGTTGGGAATAAAATTCCCAGAGGGAACATGATTTACTGGGCATTATCCAGTAGTTTGTCTTTAGAATTGAGGTTCTGGTTGCTGGCCCAGAGATCTCCCCCCTTCACCTCTGTCTACATCACAATGCCTGCACCCATTTCTCATCTACTGGAGTCAAGAAAAGAGTTGTAGGATAAGTCCCTGGACTTGCTCCTCTGGTGTTTGAAAATCAGAAGGGTTAACTCAAGCAAGCGGAAATCCCAGGCCTTGGATCTTAAAGGTCAGGATTGCTCAAATGGCTACTTTGTTGCTTTCAATCCATCCACAGCATGAGCAGTCATCGGTATAGTAATGTGGAACGTCTCTAGTTATCATCTGTGTGAGGCTGAGTTTCCTAGAAAAAAAAAACCAGTGACACTCAAATATGCATTTGAGAAAATGTTATATCAAGAAAGAAATGTATATCAAGGAAGCTGCCCAGTCTAGTCAAACTCAACTCCATGGGTCAGATGCTAATTCGTATCTCCTCCGGACTCACATAGCTGCAGGCTGATGGAGCAAGACAAAGAAGCAGGAAGGTGGGAGATCTCAGGCCAGAGGGTACAAAGTCACATGGGTCCCAGATCAGTGGGAATATGGCAGGATTCAACCACTCCACGCAAGTACAGGACACAGAAGACACTGGCCCTGGAGCCAGACACAGCATTCAAGCAAGTAGGAAGAGGATGGGGAGCCACAAGGGAGTAGAGTTATCCACAGCATCTCTTTTACAAAGGCCATGTCATTAGGCCATGTGAAAAAGGCCCGAGATTATGACATTAGGCTGTGGTCTGATGGAGAGGATAGACTCGACTCACACCTTCACACATGTCTTTATCACATTGACATAACATTTCACCATCATACCACCCGACTTTGGGAAGCTGTGTTTACTGACACTATAATGAGACAATGGCTCTCTCTACTTGTCACTGTGGGGCTGGCTGCAGTGGAACCCAGCACACCAATCCCATGTACACAGGGCCCGAGCTGATTGTTTTTGTGACAGCTCCATGGGTCTACCATCAACCACCACAAAAAAAAAATGGTGGATCTGAAACCTTTGCAGAAGGTTGATTTGTGTGATCAGAGATATCAAAGTTTCCCTTCTACCATGCATCAAATTCTTAAAAGTGGTGGACCTCACCCCATTGATGATTCTGTTTGGGGGTTACTGTGTCTAGGTTGACCTGTGAAGTTCCCTCTCTGAAAGGCCCTGATGGAAGGTGGCCAATCTTCTCTGACTTTTTCCCAGTGCACAAGGGTTTATTCCTAATCTTTTTATTCCCTCTAAGAGAAAATGGAAAAGCTTCTGTTCACAGAAAATTCTAAATTAATTCCTTTTGTTATGCTTGAGGTGCTGATTATTTCTCTTGAAAAAAACCTTTGCATCTGTCACGTAGCTCCTGGCACGTCAGAGTGGATTTTGTGTAACTTCAAGGGGAAATCCTTTTCACACCATTTAAAGGCACTGGGGACACGTGAAACTAGCAAAGCTTATGTCGGGCTTAGACATTAGGAACAGGGCTCGGGGGACTACTGTTTTGAAGAATGTTGATTGTACTGGTGACTCCTTGTCTCCCTGACTGCATTCCTTGCACCTACATGGTGATGATGTAGGAATGTGGAAGATCAGAGCATCATTGCTTTGTCTTTTGGAGTTTCCCCTCTGAAATGACTCTTATTATTCATTAGTCATAGACAGATTTTTAAAGAACTTTTCTTGCTGTCTAGGATATATCTGAAGTTAAGTATAAGATTTTCAGTGCTGCTTCCATGTAAGGGGGAAGCCAAGTCCTTCTTCCTTGTCTGTCCTTGGTCTGGAAGCTTTTCTAAGACCTGGTCAATTTGTGTGAACCTGCTGGCATTTGAAATACCAAGGATATAGCTCCCAGGATCACAGCAACACACAAGCCATGACAATACCACAACAACTAAGAGTCACCAAGACTTTCACTGAGATAAACTGGCACCATGGCTGCAAAAATGGGTTGAAGCTTAGGAACCATTGTTAAGGACTGTACAGCGTTTTGATCTCTTTTGCACAGGGCTTCTATGGGTCAGAACCAACTTGCTGACACCTAACAACAATGAAAACAACACAAAGGGAGCTGAGCCCCTGTGGCGTAGTGGTTGTGTGCGAGACTGCAGCCCATAGGGTTGGCGGTTCATATCCAGCAGCAGCTCTCCAGGAACAAGGCTGGGCCTCCTGTTCCCACCAAGGGCAGTGATGCCCACAAAAGAAAACAACATAGAGTATCTCTTCCTACTCCCTTGGCACTTTGTGGGTAGTTTACCAGAAAACAGCAACAACAGAAAGTTTCTTCATTTGGCTCATGCTTATTTACCCATTTTATTTTCCTGATGTGGTTACCTGCTGTGAACCTCCAATCTATTCTGGGAGGTCCACAGTACTTAGGTGGACTCAGAGACATATCAAGATTCAGAATGTTGCCCAAGTCACATTATTAGAGCAGGAAATTTGAACCCTTAACATTCACTCCCAAGCTCATCTTCTTTCCCATTCTCATCACATCCTGCTCTGTCAGTACAAAATTATGTGTGCATGCTGGCACAAATCATCCTTACTGTGTTAGAATGGGTAGACTAAAGAAACAAATTCATAAATGCACATATGTATATAAGAGAGTTTTACATACAGAGTAATTGTACATTAAGAGAACATCTCAACCCAGTCCAGTCCAAGGTCATAAGTCTGATGCTAGCCCATATGTCTGATACTACTCTATAAAGTCCTCTTTAGACTCAAAACACACATACAATGATGCTGAATGCCAAATGATCACAGACCAATGGGTAGAAAGTCTTTGGATCCAGTGGCATTGTAAACATCTCACCACTGACAGGGGTCTCCAAGTGGTTCTTCCAGTTCCCAGGCCATAGGATCTATCAGTTATTGCCATGAGTCTTGTCAATAGAGCATCTCCAAGGGAGTGAGTAGTGAGAGCAAGTCTCTCGTGCTTCCAAGGAGGAAATACCGTCAGATTTCCCAGAATCTTCAGGAGAAGGCCATGCCCACACAGAGACCTCATTGGCTATGATCTGATTGACAGGTTATACTCCACCTCTACATTCTTAATCCTCAAGTTGACAGATGATTATATAACTACCATACCTAGTTATTTAGACTGTGACTTTGTTCACACTTTTTCATACACAGACACTCTCCTTTGCTGATATAACTTGGACAGCTCTTCCAAGACTTGAGTTAGATATGGCCATCGTCCAAGAAAAAGGAGCCCTGGTGGCATACAGAGCTATGCACTGATCTGCTGAACACAAAGCCAGCAGTCCACTCCCCACCCCACCTGCTCCATGGGAGCCTGTATACCTCCACCAACAGCTCCATGAGACTGTCTACTCCTGTCAAGATTAAGACATCGCAGAAACTCAACGGGGCAGTTCTCCCCTGTCCTATAAGGTCACTGTGAGTCAGAACCAACTCAATGGCAGTGAGTTGAGAGAGAGAGAAGTTGCCATGAGCGAGGGTCTCTGCCCCACTGTGATAAAACCTAGCCCTTTCCCTGATGTGCCCTCCTGGGGCACTGCCATCATCTATGCTGTTATTCTGACCAAGTCATCTTGTGAGAGGCAAAAGATGAGTGCCTTGAATTGCAAGGCCTTGTTTTGGGGCACAGCACACACCACACAAACACACGCCCCTTGGTAGCTCTCTGCAGATCTGAACTCAACCAAGTTGAGAGGAGGAGATGAAATCCTGTGTGGAAGGTTGACATTGATGATGGAGACTTCAGAGCTGGCAGAGGCCATGCCTTGAGCAGGTCTAGAAGCAGCATTCTACAGAAGACATCTGAGTTGTTCTACTTTTCCAGCACCATGACAATCTCCACAAGCAAAAGGTTTGAAGAACTATAACATTTATGGCTCCTTGGCTATAAATTCACAACAGAACTCATAAAAAGTGCCATTCCCACAGGGTGATGGCAGAGATTCAGTATTGCAAACATCTGCATGTGAGCAGTAAAGCTAACCTCGGGTGTGCAGCACTCAACTGGTATCGACATATATTAACATTAGTGACAATTGAATGCAATGATCTGAGATGGCATTTTATCTGCCAACTGCAGAGGATGGCGACTAAAGACCCAATTTGCCGTTTTCCTCATATGTTCCTTGTGTATGACTCAAATCACACACAGAAATTAGTGATTATTGTGTCTCTCCGTTTTGGGGTTTTGGTGAAATTATGAGGCACATAGACACAGCCCTTAGATTAATTTTTATCACTTTCAGTGGAATAGGCTTTCAAAAGTTTATGAAGCAGATGAGTGAATTTCAAAGCTGTATTACTTTAAATTCAAAGATGATACTGGGAGCCACCAGGTAGGGGGGAAGTATTAAGAGTCTGACATTGGCTGATTGAGTTTAGATCCAAGAGTTTTGTAATTAATTTACAAAGCAATCAGTTGGAGGCTGAATGTTGTACATCATATCTTAAGGTTAACTTGCTGGCATTTTCCCTTTGTAGTATTTCAAACAGGGGTTGGCACCATTTTCCTGTTAAGAGGTAGGTAGTAAATATTTTAGGCTTTGCAGGGTACATGGTCTCTGTAGAAAGGACTGCACTCTGCCTTGTAGCAAGAAAGCAGCAGAAAACAAACACATAAACAAATGAGGGTAGCCATGCCCCGATAAAACTTTACTTACCAAAAAGAACCATGGCAAGATTTGACTCTTGGGTTCTGGTGGTTTTTCTGATTCAAACAATTAGGTTTTGTCTTTTCAAAGACTGTCGGCAATGTCAGAACCCAAAGCAAACTCACTGCTGTGGAGTCAAGTCCACTCAGAGCACTGGACAGGGTAGGGCTGCCCCCCGTGTCTTTCTGAGACTTTCATGTTTGCAGAAGTAGAAAGCCTGGGCATTGTCCCGAGGAGTAAAGCCGCTGGCAGGTTTAAATGCTGACCCTGCAGACTGCAGCCCAGGCCCAGTCCGTAATCACGACGCCACCAGAGCCCCTGCTGGGATGGTAGGCCTTTTGTAGTACTGTGGGGAGCCACCACTTTACCTGGTTTCCATTCCATTTGATGATTTCAAAAGTGATTAAATCAAATTAAGCATAAAGATTTAAATGAAACTTTTAGCTTTCATTCTAGTGAAATGATGATTAGTCGTTAGTTGATTCCATTCACTGAGTGCAGATGAGGCCTTCTGGGTGGCACTGACCAATATTGGGTTGTCAAACAAAGCCAGAGCTTGAGAGACC